>APFE030736614.1:0-52912 GCA_000404065.3 Pinus taeda | reverse complement strand
GTTCAAGAAGAAGACAAATGTAGAAGGAAAGGTGGAGAAATACAAAGCTCGGTTGGTAGAAAAAGGTTATTCCCAGGTATCGGGAATTGATTTTGGTGATATTTTTTCTCCTGTTTCCAAGGTAACTTCTATTAGATTACTTTTATTTTTTTTTTGTTGCTTTTGATTTTGAGGTAGAACAGATGGATGTGAAAACATTTCTTCACGGGGATCTGGAAGAGGAGATCTACATAAAGCAACTTGAAGGCTTTGCGGTGAAGGGTAAGAAAGAACTGGTATGCAAGTTAAATAAGTTAATACATTTATACGAGGACTTGGCTTCACCAGAAGCAAAGCAGATGACTGTGTGTATTTTAAATTAATTGTTGACCATGTTATTTATCTGGTCTTGTATGTGGATGATATGTTGCTGGTTGGAAATGACAAAAAAATTATCCAGGATTTGAAGACCCAATTGTCCTCCAAATTCGACATGAAGGATCTTACTGCTGCAAACTATATTTTGGGCATGGAAATTAAAAGAGATTGGGCAAATAGAAGCTATGGTTAAACTAGAGGAAGCATGTCGACACAATACTGCAAAGGTTTAATATGCAAGATAGTAAACAGGTGAAGGTTCCTATTCTTGTAGGTGTAAAGTTATCTGTTGAACAGTGTCCCAAGACACAAGAAGAGGAAGAGGATATGTCCCATGTTCCATATGCAAGTGTAGTCGGTAGCCTGATATATACAATGGTTTGTACTAGACCAGACATTACAGATGCAATAGGAGTATTAAGTAGGTTTATGTCAAAACCAGGGAAGGAGCATTGGACAACAATGAAGTGGATTTTTAGGTATTTGCATGGCACTAGTGATCATGGTTTGTGCCACCAAGGAAGACCAGGATTGGACAAAGTTTTGGATATTTGTGGCTTTGTTGATGCAGACTGGGCTGGATATTTGGATCAGAGAAGATATACAAGTGGGTATGTATTTAACTTATTTGGAGGTGCAGTCAGTTGGATGAGTAAGAAACAATTTGTAGTGGCACTATCAACTACAGATGCAGAATACATGGCAGCCACTCATGCGAGCAAGGAAGTAGTTTGGTTGCAGAGATTGTGTTCAAGTATGGGGTTAGTATAGGAAGCTATAAGGATAAACTGTGATAGCCAAAGTGCAATTTTCTTAGCAAAGGACCTTGCTTATCATTCAAAGACAAAGCACATTGATGTTTAGTATTAGTTTGTGAGGGATATGATAGAAGACAAAAGGGTGTTGCTAATAAAGGTGGACAAATTGAAGAATACTGCAAATGCATTGAAAAAAATTATGAGCTGTGAGAAGTTCTCCTAGTGTAGAGAAACAACGGGTGTTTCAGGGCTAGAAAAATGACTAAGCTCTCTTGTGGCCCCTTGTGGAAAGAAAACAAGAAGTGGGAGAATGTTGGGTTGTGTTATATTCTTTCCACGACTAACCTACGTAGTGAATCGAGGGGTTAGAGGTGGGGGGGTGTGGGGCGGGGCAGAGCCCCCCTTCGTTGTGCCAATTGCGCAGTGGGGGCAGTCACAGGGGGGGCAGTAGCCCCCTTGTACGGGGTTTGGGGTAGCACAGCGAGAAATTTTTTTTGGGACCCTATATTAGGTTGGGAAGACCTACCTATGGTTTTCGGTCCATGGTTTTGGACGCGATGGTTTTTCGGTCCATGGTATTGTAGTCTTCAGCATGTATAAATATGTATCATAACATTGAAAGGAATATAATGAAAAAACAAGCTGGTAGTCCTGGTTTTGGGATCCAGGGGAAAATATCTGTGTATATGTGTTTTATGTGTTATGCAATCGCATTGTTTATTTTATGTGTTCTAGAATTTGTATGCAGGTAACTTCTGTACGGGGTTAAAACCTACAAGTTTGGCCTTTTCCCTTTCTTCTTCTAGTTTTAGGATTTGTGAATTTCTTAATTGCCATGAAGAAGAAAGTGTTTCTTTAATAAATTGAACTAGGCCTAATGAAGGAAGAGTTAAATGTGATGGCATAATGGCTTCCTTCCCATAGACTAAGTTTAATGTAGAAGTACCTATAGAAGCCTTCTGAGTTATCCTATCAGCCCATAAAGAAAATATTAAAGATTTGTGCCAAGTTCTTTGATTTTGATCAACAATTCTTTTGATTATTCTAAGGAGATTTTTATTGGTGGATTTAGCCAAACCGTTTCCCTGGGGATAGTAATTGGCAAAATATTTGAGTTTAAATCCTTTCCTAATTGAAAATTCAATCATACTAGTACCCAAAAAATAAGATGCATTGTCAAATATAAATGGGGAAGGAAAACCAAATCTTGAAATGATAAATTGATCAATAAATTCAATAACATATTCAAAATTGACTACCTTTAGTGGAATTTCTTCCACCCACTTAGTGAAGGTAATCTGTAGCAGTGAGAATATAGCTATGTTGTTTAGAAGAATGAGGAACGATCTCACCTATGATATCCAATCCCCATTGTTCGAATGGTTGATCAATGTTGATTGGTTGTAGAGGCAAAGATGGTTTCCTTTATTTTCCAGAAGCAATTTGGCATGTTTTTCATTTCCTCACATATGTGTGGGCATCTTTGAAGAGAGTGGGCCAGTAGTATCCAACATGTAATATTTTGTGTGATGTAGTATCTCCTCCAAAGTGTCCACTTGCTGGTCCATCATGAAGTTCCTGTAAAACTGTTTGTGCTTCAAACTTTTCTAAGCATATTAACAATATGGAATCATATTTTCTCCTAAATAAAACGTTATCAATGATCTCATAATTTTTTTCTTTTAATTGTAAAGCTCTTTTTCTTTTATAAATGAGTTCGGGAGGAGCATATCCATTTTTCAAGTAAAAAATCAAATCAGCATATTGGGAATCAACATCAATTACACTTACCTCATAAATGTGTTCATTGTTACCTGTATCCCCTTCGGCTGGTATGTTGGATTCTCCTGTAAGTAGCTTGGAGAAATCTTGCCCTCTAACAATTTTGGCTAGTTTTATTTCGATATCGTATTCCTGCAGAGATGTTACCCAATTTGCTCTCTTTTCCCCTAATTCTTTCTGCAATAGTAATTGTCTCACTACTGAGAATGAGACTATTACCTTCATGTGTGTTTTTAAGAGAAAAGGCCTGAAATGCTTTACAGATTTATATACAACAAATGTTTATTTTTCTACTTTTGAATAATTTAATTCAGCACCTTGAATATTTGAGCTGAAAAATGAGATGGGTGCTTCAATTTTCTGATTATTAATTTGTGTCAAAACAATAGCATAAGATGTTGAAGAAACAAAGGTATATAAGACGAAATGATTGGATAAATTCATAGTATTTAGAGATGGAGCATTGATAATTAACTCTTTGATAAAATTGAATGTTTGCTTTTTATGCTAGCCCCATTTAAAAACTGCGTTTTTCTTAATCATTTGTTGTAATGGTATAATAATCTGTGAGAAATCAGGGACAAACCTCTTGACAAAATTGATTTGTCCAAAAAATGATTGCATGCTTTTTTTGTTATGTGGTGGAGACATTTCTGAAATTTCTTTTATTCTGGTAGGGTCAATGTAAATTCCATTTTTTGACACAATGAATCTTAAAAGTTTCCCTTTAGTAAGACAAAAAAAAAAACTTTTTCCGGATTTAATGAGATACCATATTTTCTACAACATTCAAATATCTATTTTAAGCCCTGTAAATGCTATTTCTATTCTTCTAATAAATAGTTTTATCATCTAGATAAACAACAACTGTTTTGTTTAACATACCTATGACAGCTATGCCCATGGCTCGTTGGAAAGTGGCCCTTGCGTTTATTAAACTGAGTGACATTTTTTGGTAGGCATAAGTTCCCCATTTGGTTCTGAAAATAGTCTTTAATCTATCATCTGGGTGTACCATAATTTGATTATATCTAGAGAAACCATTAAGGAAAGACATAAGTTCGGAACCAACAACTCATCGTAAAATCTATTCCATAATGGGTAGTGGGAAATTATCCTTTTGGCTGGCCTTATTAAGATTCCTAAAATCTATACAATTGCGGATATCACCATTTTTCTTCCTAACAGGTACCAAGTTGGAAACCCATCTTGAATGCCTAACAGGAAAAATAATTTTAGGCTTAAGGAGTTTATTCAATTCCGTTTTGATTTTATTTTCTAAGTTCGGATGAATTATCCTTAGCTTCTGTTGGATAGGTTTATCATTTGATAACATTGGAATTGTATGTTGAATGATGGAAGTGTCAAATGTTTATAGACCTTCAAAGGAAATAGCAACAGTTTAATCCTTCTCACAAAGATAATTCCAGGAGTACAGTAGTGCAAATTCTTGAAATCCTTTATTAAAAATTCATAAAAACATGTTCCAATCTTTCTATTCAAAAAGGATGAAAGTACAGTAGTGTAAGATTTTGTAAGCCTTTCTTCATAAAATTCAGGACCTTTATTTCCTACAACAACTAAGCTTAAATAGCAAAAACAACTCTAATCTATTGTGTAGAGCATTGAGGGCATTAAATAGATCCCTTCAACAATGTTTAAAGAAAACAATATTTTGGTAGCAGTTTCTTGCAAAAGATTTGATGTCATCATTTCGTCAAATTCTTCAAATGTCTGTTTGTCTGTTTCAAATGATATGTCACTGATCGACATAGCTATTTCTTTCTGTTATGGACCTGAACACGGAAAACAAGGATTGATAAGACAAACATGAATGATATGATAAATAAATTTTATTTGAAACAAATCACTTTTACAAGAAATCATGAAGAAATAGAGCGCAATAAATCTAACAGAGATCGTGGAGAGGAATGCAGATTTTTACAGCTTATCGCAATCGGTTATCGGAGTTTGGGGAAAATCATAAAACAGTTGCAATCGACATATAACTAGGGGCAAAACTTTAGAACAATCTTAATTGGCTTACACTGGGAGTATTTCACATAAAATCCAAAAGGGAGCCTTTATTAAATCACATCACAATCAACATTTGGAAAGGTGGATGGCTTGTTATAAACCATATTCTTTTAAAATTTTTGATTTCCATGGACACGGGGTATATATGAGTTGGAGTGGATAATCCCATTGAGTTTCGTTTAATCGCAAATCATAAATTGGTTGGGGTGAAAGGTTTATTATAAGTTGTGTCCCTTTAAATTTTGTGATTGTGGGATCCTGGGGTGACGTCAAGGATGATGTCAGGGATGATGTGGTGGATGAAGTGGATCTGACATGGTGGAAGATTTGGCAATGACGTGGATTTAACGTCACTGTTGACGTCATATCATAATCGGTGTTGGGTTAAATATCGCAATCAGTGTAAGGAAATGGTTCTTGCTATAGCTTCGGACGCGAGATTCAAATGAAATGAAGTTGATAATCCCCACGGGTTCAGGCTTTTCAAAAATCGCAATTGGATTAGGGAGGAAGCAAGAGGTAGGACCTTTAGATTGATGCGATTGTGCAGACGTGATTTTTTATGAATCGTAGTGAATAATCCCCAAAGGTTTGGTTTAATCGCAATAGCAATCAACTAAGGTAATGGGGTATAAACTTAAGCCTCTATAACTTCCCCGATAGTCACGGACACGGGGAATTAATGAATTGGATTGTATAATACTTGTTGAGCCCCAAACTTGCATCTTTCCTACACATTTTTCTAGGTTATTTCCATTCACCTGAGTCTCCTAAGCCATCAATATCAATGCATATTAGTTATAAAAGAGAATTTAAAGTGGTTTCTTGACTATGTCTTTGTGTTGCTGTTTGAACTAGATTTTTGCTTATGAGCTGCGGAATCTTGTCACTTTCCACAGCTATTTTTGTTAAAGTCTACATTGCAGGTGTCATCAGGCAGATCGAGCCACATGGGCAAGTTGGAAATGATGTGGACATGGTTCGGGTCCCATTGGTCGAGCTGGATTCGTCAAAGGAGGCCGTAGTCAACAGGGGTCAAGCGGTGATCAAACAGGAGAAGTCCTACAGCAACAGGACTCCGTTTCAAGCATGTGAAGACTTCCGTGACCGTTTCCAGATTTTTGGAGGCACGCTGACACCTGTAGGCTGACCACGATGTGGATCAAACAACCATTTTTAATAAGATTGCCTAATCTCAGTGACCATACTGCTAAATCCGTGGAGGCTATTCTTCACGTGTCCTCTCTTCACGTTGTTGTGGAGGTAAATCCCCTCTGTGGACAAAGACGATCCCGCTAGCCTAAATGGGGTCTAGAAACAATCAAACAACCCTAACACGTAGGTTCCTAATTGCAAAGTAAAGATCGATGATGAGGGCCTACCTCGAATCCAATGCTAGTATTTGTAGAAGAGTCGTCGCTCCCGTCCTTTCGTTTCAGCTGGTCACAATCCTCACGATCCTCGTGAACAGACACCTGCACATGCAAAGAACAACACAAATACAAGCATAAAATCCAATAAATGCAACTATGTATCAGTCAGAAAGGATACAACTCAAACATCATTATAAAGACAATAAGAGTGGAACCATAATGATAGTCGTCTATTATTATTGATAAACAAAAGAGAATACAACCAAGTTCTGACGTCAAATCCTCCTTTGGTTGGGTGATCAGCAACACATGCCTTGCAAAGCTTGTTGGGGATGGGGAACAAGCCTCTCTCTCCTTGGTTACTTGGAAAAAGATCTCCTCATTAAAGATGTAGCTTTATGGGGATGAACAAGGCCTCTTGTAGCATGAGCTTAGCAATTCTCAGACTTTGGACTTAGAATTTGGAGCTTGAAGAGTAGAATTACTAACTAGCTTGTCAAAGGCAAAAGAACAAGCTTATATAGAGAAAGGAGAAGGAGATAGGATCATCCACAAGATTCATGGGATTGTCCTTATCATTAAGAAGCTTCCATGAGAGGTGGAGAACTACTTCCCTCCTATGGAGATTCGAAGCCCAACTGAACTAACTCAAACTGGAATCAGTTCATGAATAGGTTAGGAAGAACCTTCGCAAGTTGGTTTGTTAAAAACTTTACCCATGGGTTGTTGCGAGTGCGACTCCGAGACAGAGCGCCAACTTGCATGCCCTCTTTGGAGGATTTCCCCCATTGGCGCGAGTGATACACTGTGGAACAGCGCCAATGGAAAAAGGGCTATTTTTAAAAGTATTTTGCAGAAGGTGTCTTCAGGGCATATGAAGTACATACTCAAGGGGATATAATGCAGGTGTTTTCAGGTTATGTCACTTCTCACAGGTCCCGGAATAAGTCCTCCAATGTGCGGGAGAAGGGGTAACAGGGACGGTGACAAATTAATGTGTAACACTCCTACTCCTACACTAATGGTGAATAGGCCTGATCACGTGAAGTGATACTTCCAATGCAGCTACCAGCGCATTGGTAAACCCATGTTGGTGAAGGCTTTGTCTGCGAGCAACACAGTTGTGCGAAGAAGTAAACAAGAAATATATAACAATGAAGACAACCACACTACATGTTTCAAAGTGCCCACAGGACATATGTGAGTGCAAGTGCATGACAGGTGGTCCATGGACTTGTCATGGTGTTGTGTGGCACTACGTGCAACTTTGAAGCATAAGCACATTCTTGACTGTGACAGGAAATAAAATGAAAGAAACAAATATAACTTGCGTCATGCACAAGTGTTTGCAATGTAAGACTCCTTCAATGCATGAGCAATGGGATCGTGCAGTTCGAGTGGAGGAAGTTTGATCTATGTGCGAGATGGATCTTCAATGCATATAGATGAGTGATGAAGAGCCTCAGGTGATTGAACAATTTCATGATCGGAAGTGAGACTAACCTCAAGGGAGCGGGGACCTGGCATAACCATCAGCTCGGGCTGAAGTGCCTTGACAGTCTTGGGTGTCTCAACTTCATCATTAGGTAGATCATCATACACTGGTGGCTTCGAAAGATCAACTGTGATAGATTCATGATCGTTATTGAAAATGGAAGTAAATGGATCATGACTGCCATGATCAGAAAAATTAATGAATTCTTCGGCATCCTCATGATTAGATGAATCAAATAGAGGGGTAGATGAAAAGTGAACAAACTCATCCTCTATGTTTCTAGAAAATATAGATGAAGGATCAAGTGGATTTTCAATGAATAACTTATCATTTTCGTTGTTGAATGATGGACCAACATCGGTGAGTCCTGCGAATGATCAACAATGGGTGCATCCATGGATGAAGACAAACATGCAAAATCATAGATGGAAAGTTCACCAAAGAGGTTAGGAAAGAACAAAGGGAGCTCAGATGGAAGGGAGTCATCCTTCACCGAGTGTTGATGTTCAAGCTCCCACTCATACTCTTCATGAATGGCAATGCATGTTGGTTGTGCAACACCAACTCCGTTCAAAACAAATGAAGAGTCCAGAATAGATGAACACATGACAACATCATCTAGAGGAACACCCGAGTGCGAAGATGGAGGTCAAAGAAAAGAATGCATATGAGAACTCGAAGGATTCACAACCAAATTTTTGCGAGAAAATTGAGTGAAGTGGTGTTGGGAGAATGTGAAGGATGAACAGGTGTGTGAGCATGATCCTCAACATCACTGAGCAACGGTGGAGCTGTTGGATGAGAGGAAGGCATACAGTCAGTTGAGACAATGCCCGCTTCCACATGAGATTGTGTAGCTCCATTAATGAAGAATGTTGAGCGAGGCTTGATCTCAAACTTCCTCTTGGAACAGGCAGATTTCTTAAGGCAGTACTCGAACTGTTCCCAGAGACAAGAAAACTTCATCTGGCTCCTCGGAGCTTGAAACTGCAAGTCACGGAAGCGTTGCCAAAAATCAATAACTAATACATGCGGAGCTCTCCATTGTTGTAAAGTTTTTGGTCAAGATGTTCTGGATCAAAATGATAGAACATGTCTTCAATAAGGTCACAGAGGTGCACAAAAGAGTGCTAAGTGTCAGTTGGTAGGCTGAGCACCCAACGAAATGGAGATTCACGAAGTGTGTATGCAAGCAACAAATCAGCATGTTCATTAGAAAACTCATCTTCCTCATGAATCATGGAAATAAAGTTATGTAAGTGCTCAGGCCAGGCGAATTTGCCTTCACCATCATATGTGTGAGTGGACAAGAGATTGAAAAGATTCCCCGAGATGGAGACATCTTAACAATTTGAAAAACACCACAGAGGAAGAAGAGTGCAAGACTCTATGAAAGATATGCAAGGGTTCAAAACTGGATGAGAGGACATAGCTTGTCATCAGACCCTCTTTCTAGCGCCAAAAATGTTGATGGTGCTAGACACACCAACATGTCAAGGGGATCTCCCTGGTAAGAATTCCCAATTAGACCTCAGATTGTTTGGTGTAGAAGTCCCAGCAGTGGGTCGTAAGGTAATGCCTTGACCGCGATGTCACACAGAGGCATGTAAGATAAATATTTTAGTAGCAAGGGTGTCACTGATGCAGTGAGTCAAGGAAGGTGTATGAGAGGTTCTAACACTTCGAAGGGAGAAGAAGGTGAAGGTGAGTTCTAGATTGAAAGGGATCAGTCCCAACTCGACTAGGAACACACAACACAAAAGGACATGCACAGCTTTCGATGGAGCAGTCCACTCGGATGCAATAGTCACATCAAACAAGGTAAGATAACACATACAACACTCATGGATCAGTCCAAGACGAGTGCTACGGTTGTTACAACAAGGTTCATGTGAAAGGTCTATCTGGTGTCTAGTAGAGTAGTCGACACGGACGATGATAGCATTAACAACATATACAACACATTAACAACATGATTCATATAATTGCATGTGAATCAGTTCATACACAAGTAAGTAAGTTAAACAACATATATCATTAAGGCATTCGGAGCAGTCCAACTACAATAACAACATATGCATGAAAATGTGCTAGCTCTTCTTATATAAATAAGCATAAGTCACAATCATACAATACACCATGTACACCTGCTAGCCCCAATAGTGGAACGTTACAGCCACATCTGCCTACTCCTCCAAAGAGATGAACTAGCTCCGTACAGTGGAGAAGCCAAGGCACATTACAATATTGTCCAAGATTTTATCCAAGACAGTCTTATCAGAAGCTTGGCTGACCAAAAGCCTCTACAATGAGTTATGAGGGACTATTTATAGCAAAGGGTGGGGTGACCCTTGACATTCCCCTTTGTGACCATTCAACTACCCTCATGACTATTCACCTACTCTATGGCTATTACATCCAACCATTGACACTTGACTTACACTTGACATGACTCAAAATTACAGTGCACATGCACTCATGTGAGACAACACGGCTTAAGCAAGCCTTGCAAGACATCATTGACACTCTGTCCGTTGTGATGAGACCAACTCTTTGACATGCTTGTGATGGTGAAGGTGGTGAGTTGATGCCAAGCTTGGTCGTCTATGATGGTGTGCATGCACCTCATGGTGACATCTTGCTGAAGTGAAATCTTGCCTCCGTTGCAACCGGTGCATTGGTTTGGCCCCTTTATCCAACTCGTATGCTAACATGCACATGGTCTTCTTAGGTAAGGTTGAACTGGAAACACACTGATGCATAGTGTTCATGCTGATCTTCAAGTGTGTGTTGGTGATCATGTGCATCAACTTGCCGAAGTACATGTTTAGCTCCAGTTGGACTTGCTTCTTGTCTTTGCCTTGGTGAGTGTGTTGAATGGTTTGGATTGCATGCAAGCACCCAATGACATGCATGCTGCTGAATCCCTTGCCTACGATCAACAACACTGCTCACCATGTCTACTCCATGTCAGCTGCTAGGCTGGATATTTAACTTTTACAGGTGCAGTTTCATCTGTAAGTGTATGTTGTACCCACTATAGTTCTTGTTCCCACTAGAAATCATTCGTCTGTCTGTGAGGCTTCATGTTCTTCCTTGAATTGATAATTTAGCACATGCAAGTACTTCTTTGCTCCATTACCTGTCTTTGTGTGATCTTCATGTCACGTTGTCACATCATAGCCCGAGTCTCCAAATTTGCTTTCATCATCAGTGGGTCTACTTGAGCTTGCAACTTTGTTCCGCCTCTGCATTATCAACAACCTTCCTCTTGCCTCCATCGCATCCACTGCATTTGCTGCGTTCGCTTCATTCGATATGCTGCCTTTAGATGTTGTTCATGATGCTTCTTTTTGTGATGCTATTGCTATGATATCTTGATGTCCTTGTCTACGAATAACTTGATATCTTTGTGAGAAGGAAAGCTCATAGATGTTTGATCGATTGCATCTCCAGGTGTTCTTTGGACGGTGTCTTCGACTCTACTCTCTTGGAAACCATTGTAACTCACTACTAAGAGGCAGATCAACATCTGCAATACCTAGAGACATGGAAACACTCATGGCAAGAAATCTGTTAATCGAAAACCAACATGAACTTGAGAATTCACTTGCAACATACCTAGGTGGCTGATCATGAAGGTTGTGCAATTTTGGCCAGGAGTTCAGGAGACCGACTACCAACACTGCACAAGGCATAGTCTGGGCTACTGGGAGACTAATTGACTGCTGGAACTACACAATGCACAGTCTAATCAAGTAGCTGGCTACTAGGATTGCATAATGCACAATTCCAGTTGGGAAGGACTGCTGGCCTAGGGATAGATTTGCGAAATTTCTTGGGCCAAGCAGCCACTGTCCTCCAAAAATACACAAAACAGTCATAGAGGCTAGTGCTAGGATGGAATGCATAAATCTAGAGAGGAAGGTGAGCCTTCCTTTCCCAGATTGCGTAATGCAGCCTTGGTGAAGGTAGAGCCCGGGCCAAGGTTGGCCTGACTCGCTGATGGGCAACTGAAAGCAAGTAAGACAATGAATGCATGACGGCACTAAGTGATAACGTAAGTGATTAATAGTGCATGCAAAACATGAATGAAAGATTCAAAAAACATATCAACATGCATGTGGGTGAGGCAGTTCGCTAGTTGGGTGAACGTTCGTGCAAAACCGTTTCATGCTTGTGAAAATAGTGAGATAGCAATGAAAATGGAAACAGAGCTAGAACAAGTTAGTATACTTGTAAACAACAACAAGCATTCAAATAAATCAAACAAAAAATACTCATACAAGCAGAAACCCAAAAAGCAACAGAAATGAAACACAAGGCATGGGAAATAGGCTTACCCCAAAACAACTGAGTTGAATGTGCCAATTGATCCTAGATGTGATGTGGGATGTCAGAGTTGTAAGATTGATGTGAGGAATGAGCTCTGCAACATCTAGTTGATGGGTTTTGATAACATCGAGGTTGTGACATGCATGCCACAAATCTAGGGAAAGCGACACTTGGTGGGAGGTTTCTGAAATGATCCTTGTATGTAACCTCCAATTGCTAAACATAGATCCCTGAAACAAGGGATGCCTTTGCATGCTACCTTGGGAGAAGTAGCTCATGCATGCAAGTTTATTTTGCTCGGTTTCGGAGGGAATCGGTCAACTCAGATGCACCTGCAAGCAACTGCTCGATTGCTGGGAGAAAATGCACATTTCTAGTTGGGAGTTGGGCTGGATTCCCAGGATATTTGCACAATTTCTAGGAAGAGGAGCTAATTACTGTCCAGATTTTCACAAATCATGTGCCGAAAATCCCTGCTATGGAAATTTGCATAAATCTTGTTGGCAGTGTTGGTAGGCAGGATTGCACAATCTTGGAGCTCAGCAGGCTACGAGAGAGGATTGCACAATTTCCGGAGGGAAGGATGGTTGCCCTCCAGAAATGCACAATTTTCAAGGGAAGCTGCTCAGCCTTCAACTGGATTAAGTCTAGATGAATAGCCTGTGAGGGGAAAGGATCAACTATGATCGACAGGCTACCTTTGTGCAAGGAAAACGCTAAAGCTTGAGTACTTGATGAAGCAAGACAAAGTTCTATGTAAGGTTGGTAGGGAAGCTCCAAAATAGGCTAAGTCAAAAATTTTGGAGGGTGGTTGTAGCTGCTACAACACTTGGCGACACATTGGTAGAACTCCTGCTCTTTGAATGGACCTTGTTCGTGAAAAGCAAATCTGACACCTCCGGAAGTATTGTTCAGTTATCAGCTCATCTTGGTTTCACACTAACTTGATTGAAAGATGTAGCATTTGCCAAACCCTTGGTCAATTGACACACATTCCAAGTCAAGGCAACACATTTGTTTTGATTGGGGTTGAGAGGTATATAGGTGCACCGGTAGTATAGTCGTCAGAGTCTTAGTTTCATCTCAGGTGTTGCTCCATTGCTAACAGGCCTGAATAGTACTCCAGTGGAGTCACATAGGAACACAAGCATGGCTCCACTACCAGTGATCCTGGTCAGTCCCTCGGTGGAGTTACTTGCATCACCTTCCTGCGCAGGAAGATTTCCTCTTCTTTCTCCTTATTCATTTTTCATTTTTCATTTTTCGAATTTTCATTTTTTTTTTTCATTTTTCCTATTCATAATACTTATTCATTTCAAAGGCAGAAGAGGGATCCTGACTTATTGAGAGTAGAAGAGGTTGTTCCAATAGAGAAGTAGTTTATTGTATCTCTGACATGCTTATTAAGGTTTTCCCCCTCACCTTACTCTACTTTACTGGGCTGACAAGGATTAACCCAAAAACAATCGACTAGAGAAGGTGACACTAGTTAGCGTGCAAGCGTTGTGTTTTCACCAAGGTTCACTTTGAACAATATGTATTTTCCTTTGGCATATCATGGACTAAAATTAACAAGCTCATCATACAAAGGCAAGATGATAGATAACCAAGTAGTAATAGTTGTACAAGCCCTCTTTTACTTTACCCAGCTCGTTTCAAGAGTCATACATGGTTTCATGCAAAGCTAACCTACAAACGAAACGAGAGAACTAACAAACAAGAAAGCAAAGCAAGAATGGAAGAAAAGTGAAAGCGAAGCAAGTAGGCAAACAAGCAAGAAAACAAAGCATGTAAGCAAACAAGAATGCAAGCGAGCAACTGAAAGCAAACACTACTCCTACTCCTACACTAACGGTGCATGGGCATGATCACGTGGAGTGATACTTCCAATGCAACAACCGGTGCCTTGGTAAACCCATGTTGGTGATGTCTTGGTATGCAAGCAATCGGTTGTGTGAAGCAGTGAACAAGAAATATATAACAATGAAGACAACCACACTTCATGTTTCAAAGTGCCCATGGGACATAAGTGAGTGCAAGTACGTGACGGGCGGTCTGTGGACTTGTCATGGTGTTCTGTGACACTACGTGCAACTTTGAAGCATAAGCACATTCTTGACTGTGACATGCAAGCAAACGAAAGAAACAAAGATAACTTGCATCGTGCACGAGTGCTTGGAATGTAAGACTCCTCCAATGCATGAGAAATGGGATCGTGCAGTTCAAATGGAGGAAGTGTGATCTATGTGTGAGATGGATCTTCAATGCATACAAATGAGTGATGAGGAGCCTCGGGTGATTGAACAGTTTCATGATCATAAGTGAGACTAACACCAAGAGAGCGGGGAACTGACATAACCATTAGCTTAGGCTGAAGTGCCTTGACAATCTTGGGTGTCTCAACTTCATCATCAGGTAGATAGATCATCATACACCTGTGGCTTCGAAAGACCAACTACAATAGATTCATGATCATGATCGAAAATGGAATTAAATGGATCATGACTGCCATGATTAGAAAAATCAATGAATTCTTCAGCATCCTCATGATCAGATGAATCAAACAGAGGGGTAGATGAAAAGCAAACAAACTCATCCTTTGTGTTTCTGGAAAAGACAGATGAAGGGTCAAGTGGATTATGAATAACTTATCATCTTCGTTGTTGAATGATGGACCAACATCGGTGAGTCCTATGAGTGATCAACAATGGATGCATCCATGGATGAAGACACACATGCAAAATCATGGATGGGAGGCTCACCAAAGAGGGTAGGAAAGAAGAAAGGGGGCTCGGACGGAAGGGAGTCATCCTTCGCCGAGTGTTGATGTTCAAGCTCCCACTCATACTCTTCATGAATGACAACGCATGTTGGTTGTGCAACTCCAACTCTGTCAATGGGTTGCTCCTCGTTCAAAACAAATGAAGAGTCTGAAATGGGCAAACACAAGACAACATCATTTGGAGGAACACCCAAGTGCGAAGACAGAGGTCGAAGAAAATAATGCATATGAGAACTCAAAGGACTCAGAACCAAATCTACGCGAAAATTGAGTGAAGTGATGTTGGGAGAATGTGAAGGATGAACAGGTGTGTGAGCATGATCCTCAACATCACTAGGCAATGGTGGAGCTATTGGATGAGAGGAAGGCAGACATTCAGTTGAGACAGTGCCCGCTTCCACATGAGATTGTGTAGCTCCATCAATGAAGAATGTTGAGTGAGGATTGATCGCAAACTTCCTCTTGGGACAAGCATATTTCTTAAGGCAGTACTCAAACCAGTCCCATAGATAAGCAAACTTCATCTGGCTCCTCATAGCTTGAAACTACAAGTCATAGAAGCGTTGCTAAAAATCAATAACTGATACATGTGGAGCCCTTCGTTGCTGTAACAGTTTCTGGTCAAGATAGTCTGGATCAAAATGATAGAACACATCTTCAATAAGATCACATAGGTGCTCAAAAGAGTGCATAGTGTCAGCCGGTAGGTTGAGCACCCAACGAAATGGAGATTCATGAAGTGTGTATGCAAGCAGAAAACCGACCTATTTGTCAGAAAACTCATCTTCCTCATGAATTGTGGAAAGAAAGTTATCTAAGTTGTCAGGCTAGGCCACTTCACCTTCACCATCATATGTGTGAGTGGACAAGAGATTAAAAAGCTTCCCTGAGATGGAGACATCTTAACGATTCAAAAAACTAGATGAGAGGACATAGCTTGTCATCAGGCCCTCCTTCTAGTACTAGAAATGTTGACGGTGCTAAACCCACCAACATGTCAAGGGGATCTCCCTAGTAACCGCTTAGACCTCAGACCATTTGGTGTAGTAGTCCCAACAGTGGGTCATAAGGTAATGCCTTGACCATGATGTCACACAGAGGAAAGTAAGATAACTCTTTTAGTAGAAAGGGTGTGACTGATTTGGTGAGTCAAGGAAGGTGTATGAGAGGTTATAACACTTTGAAGGAAGAAGAAGGTGAATGGGAGTTCCAGGTTGAAAGAGATCAATCCCAATTCAGCTAGGAAGACACAACGAAAAAGGACATGCATAGCTTCTAGCGGACCAGTCCACTCAGTTGCGGCAGTCACATCATACAAGGTAATATAACAAGTCCAACACTCACGGATCAGTCCGAGATGAGTGCTACAATTGTTGCAGCAAGGTTCATGTGAAGGGTATGTCCGGTGTCCGGGAGAGCAGTCGACACGGATGGTGACAGCGTTAACAACATATACAACACATTAACAACATGATTCATATAATTTCATATGAATTAGTTCATACACAAGTACGTAAGTTAAACAACATATATCATTAAGGCCACCGGAGTAGTCCAACTACAATAACAACATATGCATGAAAATGTGTTGGATCTTATTATATAAAGAAGTGTAAGTCACAATCATAAAATACACCATGTAAACCTGCTAGCCCCAATAGTGGAACATTACAGCCACATCCACCTGCTCCTCCAAAGAGATGAACTAGCTTCGTACAGTAGAGAAGCCAAGGCACGTTACAATATTGTCCAAGCTTTTATCCAAGATAGTCTTATCAAAAGCTTGGCTAACCAAAAGCTTCTACAATGAGTTATGAGGGACTATTTATAGCAAAGGGTGGGGTGACCCTTGACATTACCCTTTGTGACCATTCAACTACCCTCATGACTCTTCACCTACTCTATGACTGTTACATCCAACCATTGACACTTGACTTACACTTGACATGACTCAACATTACAATGCACTTGCACTCATGTGAGACAACATGGCTTAAGAAAGCCTTGCAAGACATCATTGACACTCGGTCCACTATGATGAGACCAACTCTTTGACATGATTATGATGGTGAAGGTCGTGAGCTGATGCCAAGCTTGGTCGTTCATGATGGTGTGCATGAACCTCATGGGGACATCTTGTTGAAGCGAACTCTTGCCTCTGTTGCAACCAGTGCATTGGTTTGGCCACTTCATCCAACTCGTGTGCTAACATGCGCATGGTCTTCTTGGGTACGGTTGAAACGACAACACACTGATGCATAGTGTCTGTGCTGATCTTCAAGTATGTACTGGTGATCATGCACATCAACTTATCGAAGTACATGTTCAGCTCCAGTTTGACTTGCTTCTTGTCTTCGTCTTGGTGAGTGTGTTGAATGGGTTGGATTGCATGTGAGCGCACAATAACATGCATGTTGTTGAAACTGTTGCCTGCGATCAACAAAACTGCTCACCGTCTCTGCTCTGTGTCAGCTGCTTGGATGGATCTTTAACTTGTATGGGCACAGTTTCATCTGTGAGTGTATTTTGCGCCCATTGCTATTCTTGTTCTTGTTGCAACTCATTCGTCTGTTTGTGCAACTTCATGTTCTTCCTTGAGTTGTTGCTTTAGCACATGCAACTTCTTCTTTACTCCATTCCCTGTCTTTGCATGATCTTCATGTTGCATCATCACATCATAGCCCGAGTCTCCAAAGTTGCTTTCATCATTAGTGGGTCTTCTTGAGCTTGCAACTTTGTTTTGCCTCTGCGTTGTCAAAAACCTTCCTCTTTCCTCCATCGCATCCACTGCGTTCGCTGCATTCGGTATGCTACCTTCAAATTCTGTTCATGATGTTGCTTGCTATGATGTTGCTACTGTCATATCTTGATGTCCTTGTCTACGAATAACTTGATATCTTCGTGAGAAGGAAAGCTCATAGAAGTTTGATCGGTTTCATCTCAAGGTGTGCTTTGGATGGTGTCTTCGACTCTACTCTCTTGAAACAATTTTACCTGCACTGCTGAGAGGCAGATGAAAATTTACAATACCTGGATACATGGAAACACTCATGGCAAGCAATCTGTCAGTCGAAAACCAACATGAACTTGAGAATTGACTTGCAACAAACCTGGTTGGCTGATCATGAAGGTTACGCAATTTCGGTCGGGAGGTTGGGAGACTGACTGCCAAGACTACACAAGGCATAGTATAGGTTGCTGGGACACTGACTGACTGTTAGAACTACGTAATGCACAGCCCATTCAAGTAGCTGGCTGCTGGGATTGCACAATGCACAATTCCATCTGGGAAGGACTGTTGGCCTAGGGACAAATTTGCGCAATTTCTTGGGCCAAGCAGCCATTATCCTCTAGAAATGTGCAAAGCAGTCCTGGAGGCTAGTGCTAAGAAGGAATGTGCAAATATGGAGAGGAAGGTGAGCCTTCCTTTCCTAGATTGCACAATGCAGCCTTGGTGAAGGCAAAGCCCGAGCCGAGGTTGGCCTGACTTGCCGATAGGCAACTGAAAGTAAGTAAGACAGTGAATGCATGGTGACACTAAGTGATAGCGAAGTGATTAACAGTGCATGCAAAACATGAATGAAAGATTCAACAAAGAGATCAACATGCATGTGGGTGAGGCAATTTTCTAGTTGGGTGAATGTCCGTGCAAAATAGTTTCATGCATGCGACAGAAGTGAGATAGCAACGAAAACTAAAATAGAGCTAGAACAAGCTAGTATACATGTAAATGATAGCAAGCATTCAAAGAAATCAAGCCAGTAGTACTCATACAAGTGAAAACCCAAAAAGTGACAAAAATGCAACACAAGGCATGGGAAACGAGCTTACCCCAAAACAACTGAGCTGAATGTGCCAACTTCTCCTAGATGTGATGTGGGATGTCAGAGTTGTAAGATTGATGTGAGGAATGAGGTCTGCATCATCCATTTTATGGGTTTTGATAACATTGAGGTTGTGACATGCATGCCACAAATCTAGGGAAAGTGACACTTGGTGGGAGGTTTCTGAAATGATCCTTGCATGTAACCTCCAACTGCTAAAAATAGATCCCTGAAACAAGGGATGCCTTTGCATGCTACCTTAGGAGAAGTAGTCATGCATGCAAGTTTGTTTTGCTCAGTCTCGGAGGGAACCGGTCAACTCAGTTGCACATGCAAGCGACTGCTTGATCGCTGGGAGAAAATGCACATTTCTGGCTGAGAGTTGGGTTGGCTACCCATGAGATTTTTGCAATTTTTGGGTAGAGTAGCTGACAGTTGTCCAGATTTGCACAAATCCTGGCTGGAAAACCCTGGTGGGGAAATTTGCGCAAATCCTGCTAGGAGTGTTGGTAGGTAGGATTGCGCAATCCTGGAGTCCAGCAGGCTGCCAGAGAGGATTAGGAAATTTCTGGAGGGAAGGCTGGTTGCCCTCCAAAAATGCGCAATTTTCAAGGGGAAGCTACTCAGCCTGTAGCTGGATCAAGTCCGGATGAATAACATGTGAGGGGAAAGGATCAACTTTGATCGACACGCTGTCTTTGTGCAAGGAAAACGTTGAAGCTTGATTACTTGATGAAGCAAGACAAAGCGCTATGTAAGGTTGGTAGGGAGGCTCCAAAATAGTCAAAGGAAAAATTTTTGGAGGGTGGTTGTAGCCGCTACAACACTTGGCGACACATTGGTAGAACTACAGCTCTCTGAATGGACATTGTTCGTGAAAAGCAAGTCTAATACCTCCGGAAGTATTGTTCAGTTCTCAACCCATCTTGGTTTCACACTAAGTTGATTGAAAGATGTAGCATCTGCCAAACCCTTGGTTGATTAACACACATTCCAAGCCAAGATAACACAATTGTTTCAATTGGGGTTGAGGGGTATATAGGTGCACAAGCAGTATAGTCGTCAGAGTCTTAGTTTCATCTCAGGTGTTGCTCCACTGCTAGCAGGACTGGACAGTACCCCGGTGGAGTCACATAGGAACACAAGCATGGCTCCACTTTGAGAGAGCCTGGTCAGTACCCCGATGAAGTTACTTGCATCACCTCCCTACGCAGGAAGCCTTTCTCTTCTTTCGCCTTATTCATTTTTCATTTTGAATTTTTTGACTTCTCATTTTTTTTTTCATTTTTCACTGTGCATAACACTTATTCATTTCAGAGGCGGAAGAGGGATCCTAAACTATTGAGAGCAGCAGAGGTTGTTCCAACATACAAGTAGTTTATTGTATCTCTGACATGCCTGTTAAGGTTTCCCTCACCTTACTCTACTTCACTGGGTTGACAAGGGTTAACCCAAAAACAATCGACTAGAGAAGGTGACACTAGTTAGCACGCAAGCGTTGTGTTTTCACCAAGGTTGACTTCGAACAGTACATATTTTCCTTCGACATATCATGGACTAAAAGTAACAAGCTCATCATATAGAGGCAAAATGAAAGATAACCAAGTAGTAATAGTTGTACAAGCTCTCTTGTACTTTACCCAACTCATTTCAAGAGTCATACATGGTTTCATGCAAAACTAACCTACGAACGAAACAAGTGAACTAACAAACAACAAAGAAAATCAAGAGCGAAAGAAAAGTGAAAGCGAAGCAAGTAGGCAAACAAACAAGAAAACAAAGAATGTAAGCAAATAAGCATGCAAGTAAACAAGCATGCAAGCGAGCAACTGAAAGAAAACACTACTCCTACTCCTACATTAACAGTGAATGGGCCTGATCACGTGAAGTGATACTTCTAATGCAGCCACAGGCGCATTGGTAAACCCATGTTGGTGAAGTCTTGGTCTGTGAGCAACCCAGTTGGGTGAAGAAATAAACAAGAAAGATATAACAATGCGGACATCCACACTTCGTGTTTCAAAGTGCCCACGGCACATAAGTGAGTGCAAATGCATGATGGGCGGTCCATGGACTTGTCATGGTGTTATGTGACACTACGTGCAACTTTGAAGCATAAGCACATTCTTGACTCTGACAGGCAAGAAAACAAAAGAAAAAAAGATAACTTGTGTCACGCACGAGTGCTTGCAATGTAAGACTCCTCCAATGCATGAGCAACGGGATCGTGCAGTTCGAGTGGAGGAAGTGTGATCTGTGTGTGAGATGGATCTTCAATGAATATAGATGAGTGATGAGGAGCCTCGGGTGATTGAATAGTTTCATGATCAGAAGTGAGACTAACCCCAAGAGAGCGAGCACTTGACATAAACATCATCTCGGGCTGAAGTGCCTCGACAGTCTTACGTGTCTCAACTTCATCATCAGGTAGATCATCATACACAGGTGGCTTCGAAAGATCAACAACGACAGATTCATGACTGTGATAAAAAATGGAAGTAACTGGATCACGACTGCCATGATCAGAAAAATCAATTAACTCATAACTATGTTGATTGCACTCATCGTGGCCTACTGATTGGCAGAAGTTGTAGAAGAGTTGTTGCGGTGTTTGTACAAATTTCTGCAGCAAGTGGCAATTATCTATCGCATGTTTTCTTGCTATCTAACAGATAGCGTACCTCAATGAGGGACCTGCACTTGGCCCTGTTTGAGCTTCTGGTCTCAGAGGCGTCGTCCCTCCTCCTGCAACATAATTCACAAAGACATGGCAATGATATTTATCATGCCCTTGACTCTTACACTTCGAACACCAAACCTCTTCGCGCACCTCTGGCCGAGCCTCTCTATCCTTCTTCAGACTTTGGAATTCTAGGAAAAGGTTCTGAAACTCTGCATGAATCTAATGAACTCCTAAAGTAGCATCTTGAATTGGTGTCTCGTGCAATCTCATCGCAATTTCCAGGGCCTCCGCCAGGGTCCCAATATTTTGTTGTGATAAAGAAACCCTTAGATGTGGAAAGAGCGAAGACACAAACCATTCGCGGTGCTGCTCAGCCGTAAGGTTCATGTTATCTTTGTGTGTCTTGCATTTCAATCTCTGATCCATCTCCCAAGGTGTCTATCCAGGATTCATCATGATTTCTTTGAATCCAACGATCGATTGTGCTTCATATTTGGGCCTACTGAATTCCTTATTCAACGCAATTTGAATGTTTTCCAACACAGCCATTGAGTTATCAGTGCAGTATTTAATGTACCATGTTAGCGCGCATTCTTGTAAATAAGTTACCAATGTAGCCTTCTTCATCTGATCATCTGTAATTCCCCGGGCTTCCCACACAACCTTTGCAATGAACCAAAACTGGTCCGGATCCTCATTCCCCAAGTTCTTGAAAATGGGAAATTTTACTGAATTTGCCATAGTGAACAGTAGCAGAGGTGGTGGCAATGTGGGTGAAGGTGTATGACGTGGAGGTGAAGATGGAGGTGGTGCGGGTGGATGGGGTATTCGCAGGAACCCTCGCCTTATTAACTGGACAATGCTCTGTGGTGAAGCCTATTCTGCTTCTTCATTGTCACTCAGAGGAGGCTCAATCAACGGGCTATATTCAGGTCATTCACACAAGAGCATTTCAATCCAAGTATTCAAAGACCTTAAATACTTACCTTGCAGTCCTTTGAAGAAGCGTCACTCTTCTTCATTGTAGCTAACCGAGGTATCAACTACGAACTCTCTCACAAATCCTCCTATGATACGATCCAACCAGTCATTGATAATGCGTATGATCTTATCTTCAGAAGCTTCCAATCTCCGCACTAACTCTAGGGTCCACACTATCAGACTGTCAAGCCTCCACCTTCCTTGGCTATCTGCCAATTTAGCAATCCACTCGTATAATTCGACCAGGAAGGAACATAAGAAAATTTAGTGTATCTCTATGTACAGATATCTTTCCAACCAATATTCTTTCATAAATTATGGGTTCTTGTTCTCTTGCACCATGATTTCGTGGATCTTTCTATCCAACCAATCTTCAATTTCCTTCTTAGTTGGATTCTAGTGATGCGAAATCACACATCTCTTTATGCAGATCCTGGTCCCGACAACGGAACCATTTGTTGGCTTAGTGGGACCTGACCCAGGTTCAACATTAAGTTTAGCCAAACAAATCCATACACTACTGGCCCTTTCGGCATCAATTCGCAGAGCACAGACTAAAGTCTAACCCAAAGCAGTATTGGGGGATGTTGGAACCAAGTTCTTACACTTAGAGATGGTCATGATTTAGTTTTGTACCCTTTATCTTCCTTTGTGCAGGTCGATAAGCCCTCGAGGGTTATCGATATAACTTCCTCTTTCCAGCCTCTAGGTCTTCGTGAAGGTCTATGACTATCTTTCGCAAACCCTAAATAGGCGAATCAACCACTTACATGCCTCTGTAATTACTCCTAAGTCTGTTATTATCCATATCAATTTAAGTGTCTGATATCTTTAGTGTGCATTAAGATATTCTTCGCATAAGCAGATATTATTACTTATGTTCATTTAACAATGTAAAACATATAAATTCACGTATCAATATAACATTAAATCATAAACCCAATATTCATTCATAACAGAAGTAAATAGATCAAACACAGGTATTTCCAGGGTAATCTTCTTTATTAATGCTTCAAATCTTCTGACAGACTCAAACTACCCTGCGCACTCAGCTGCAGGGGTCCGCGCAAGCAGATCCGGACTCTACTCTAGGCCTCTGCACACACAGCTGCAGAGCCTCTCTTCTACTCTAAGACTCTTCTCTCTTTCTGCTAATGACCCATTACATTTGTCTTCATTAATGGCTAAAATGCCGTAGACTCTTCTAAGACTCTCCTTTTTATACAATCCCATGGTCCGTAGACCATGGGTATATCTTCTAAAGTCGACATAACTTACATAAACAGAAGGGTAAAAACCTTTATGACACTTTACATCTACGCGTTCTGTGACCACAAAGTTTGGAAACTTTACACTTTACATACAAAAACTTGGCCTTTCAACCCCAAAACTTGGGCTTTTAGCCCCAAAATTGACCTTAGGGGACCCTATCCCAACAAGTTTGGAAAGGAAGGAGACCCTTGACATTGAATATCTTGGAGATGTGTCAATATATATGCAAGATGTTGATGTTGCAACAAGCATATGTCATGATGAAAGGCCATCACAAAATATTATTTTAATTTGATGTTCATTGTTTTGAATAATATCTAGTTGGGCTAATATAGGACTACTGAAAGAGAGTTGTGGATGTCACCTACAACTAGTGCTCATGCAGTGTGATGGAATATCCTGAAGGAAACATGATGTGGAAAAGGTAGTTGTATGAAGAAATGCTAGATATGGACAAATAGACCACTTTCTAATGAAAAGAAGGATGAAATGACTAACATGGTTGGTGAAGGAAAGTGATGGATGGTTGATGCCCTTCGAAGAAGTCTCAACAGATGAAGGCTCCATAATGTTGAAGATGAATTTTAGGACATCGAAAGAAGGATCTCTTCAAGAAGTTGAAGGTACCATGATCTCCACCAAAGAGCTATTGTTGGAAAATCAAGTCCCCGCTTAAGAGGGAGCTTGGGTACATTCCTTCATAGGAATGGGTATATCCTCCTTATTTGAGAGGGAGAGATAGACACATCATTATTTTCTTCACTTTGGAAGAAAGAATGGAGGATTGGGTAAGCATCTGGAATATTATACTCTTTTAGGATGAGGTAGGACATCCAAGATCATAAGAGTAGTCGTAGATTATTGATGTTCTTTGAGGGTTGGGAATCCAAGATAAGAATAGTCATGGAAGGACATAACTTGTTAAATAATGGGTGGGGTATGTGCATTGAGAGTAAATGATGATGGTGTTTATAAGTCATTGATCTCACCAACATTCTAACATGATCTTGTGGAGACATAGAGTTTTTATTCAAGCCCTTGCTATGTGACAATGTTGGTTGATTTGATGTTAAACAAATGGGTTACCAATCTGACTCTTCTAATAAGAATTCTTCAGGTTGAGAATGTCCAAGTAACTCGTATGGATTATGAATACCTCCCTAGTCAAGAGGGAGTGTTCAAATATGCAATTAGGTATAGTCTTCTAAATGACATACATAACCATGATTTTATGTATTTGATGTAATAAGAAAAATAAATTTATTGATGTTCATGACGCATGGAAATTTATTTTTTAGGTCAAGCTCCCATTCTAAGTTCTTGGGGTTTTTCATTGAGTCTACAAGTCATTGTCATGTGTGAAAGACCCAAAATAAGGCATGTTACATATTGTAAGGAAATTTTATGTGAGTCAAAGTATAGTCCAAAGACCCTCTAAGACCTCATCAAGTGCTAACAAGTAAGTTGGCCTACAAAGAAGCAATACGACCTATATAGAAGGTGATGTTGGCCTATTTGAGGGCTCATTAAAGTCTATATGGAGAGGACTCGACCTCATTCAAGGATCACTCACTCAAGCATCAAGAAGAGTTTGATCAAGATAGAGAAAGAAGCCTAATACCTAAAAAAGAAAGGAGAAGGAATATCGAAGAACTTTAGATCTTTTTTTGGGCTATATTATTCCACACACACAAGAATTAGAGCATCATCTTGCAACAAAAGATATCAAATTGTAGTCACTCCAAGAGAGACGAAGTTTCGGGTCAAAGAAGGTCTTCCTTACAAGACAAATTGATAAGAAGAATATTCCATCTCAAGCAAAGAAGAAAGAATTCAAACTCATCCATATTCTAGTCAGATGTGTGGCCTATGGTTTCTACAGTAAAGCCAAATTGAAATCCAGAAGTTGCAAGTCCGAAAAATAGGTCGAAGGAGAAGCTGCCATACTGAAAAAGCAAGTTGACTTTGCAAAAGAGAAGCTCATCAAGGGGAGGCATTGATTTGGACTTGGAGCGATCTTGGTCAAGGGTCTAGGTCTTGGGATTCGTTAATTAAATATTCTATAAGAAGAAGAATTCTTGTGGTTTTCCCTCTTGGAGTTGGAGAGGTTTTAGTCCTAGTTGATTGCCTATATCTTGGGTCCTTTCTCTTATTGTTCTTTATGATTTGGTAGTTTTTTGATGAAGACAAGACTAATAATAATCAAGAATAAGAAGAAGCTAATTTAATAAAGTAAAAGTATATCACAAATAGTTATCAAAGCAGATAAATCAGTGACGTGTTTTGCCCCTATATTTCTCAGCACAAACAATAGGTAGCCACTCATAAATCAGAAAACCAAACATGCAAGCCTACATAAATGAACCCTTAGAAAATGGTGCATCTATAAAATTCCAAAACAATGGGAAACCACTTATCAATCTGGTAAACAAGGCACGTAGGCCTACATAAAAGGACCCTTAGAAAAGGGTGCATCTCTTAAATGCCAAAATTAGGGTTTTGCAACAAACATCAACTTCCCCTATTTTTAGATCAATGTATTGCTTGCAAAAAGTATAAACCTGCTTAATATTCTATAGTTTTAGTTGCTTGAGAAGGTATGCTCAAATTATCCTAGCCTACTATTTATCTTGTAACTCTCTTGCCCCTTTCCTCAATGCCTATGTCAACTTCTAGGGTTTTCCTCCCTGTCCTTTTTGCAGACTCTGCCTTTACTTTCTTTGCAGATTTGTTCTTGCCTTTGGAAGATTCTACATCCTCCTCTTCATCAATAACTATTAGTTCTTTTAGTCTAGGGTTGAATTTAGCTTTGAATTCTAGCCTCAGTTTATTGGTAGGCCTAATATGAGGTTTTCTAAAGTAATGGACCCTATATTTTGTTTCTCTGTTGGTATCTCCTGTTTTCTCGCTTGGATGCTTTCCATTTTTGTCTTCCACTACTATATGCTCCGATTTCTCACCTTCTTGTACTTGTTTGCACTTCCTTTTTGTTTTTATTTCATAAACACTAATTTCTGGTTCACTTGTAGGATTTTCCGTAATCTCTTGAATAGGAATTTGATGACTAGATTTAGCCTTTGGTTTTGGAGCTAGGGTTTCGATAGGGGTTTTAGCTTTAGTATTCTTTTACTTTCTGGGTGCAGGGTTTCTCCATGTCCTCTGTCTCATTTTTTCTACATGCTTACTCAATTCATGTTTGTATAGCATTTTAATCAATCCATGATGGCATATATCATGAGAAACAACTCAGTTCTGGTTCTGGCCCTAGTATTCGTTTTGAGCAAACTTTGGTGTAAAAAAGTTTTCCAAACTCATCTTACTAAAACCAACTAAGTGACATAAAAATCTCACATGATATAAATAAACCCTTGAGTACCCGCCTTCACACATAAAGAACATCTGCACAATCCTTAGAACATTTCTCCATTCGGGCTTCAACATACTCTAAGGGATTGTAATGCTCCAATTAGGGTTTTGATAATTTTCCTTTAAGAAGAAATTCAAATCTACATTTTGTACCATTTTCTTTTTGAACTACCTTTATCCTTCAATAGACAACCATGTGGTCTCTGCAATAGACTCCTTAGTTTCTGCAAACTCTAAATCCCTTACCTTTATTGTGTTGCAATCAAATGAATTAATGAATTTGTGGCATAAACTCATATTGTATCCATTAAAGCAATGAAAATTTGGCTCCCATTCAACGTTGGTGAAAACTGGTATTAGTTTTTGATAAGCTTGGAACCACTTTATGACATTTGGTTCATATCACTTTATATGGCCATAATTTCCCATTTCTCAACTACAACTATACCCAACCCCTGGTCACACATTGTAAAAACCATCATGTGCATTGTAAAGTGGTTACCTGGAAACACTGGAAATGGACCTTTTACAAATAACTGTAGTTTTTAGGTTTTAGCTTTTAAACCCTCCTCTAATGCTTGGAAACCACTCCATATGTCACATCAAGTAGTAAAATGGGTTAAATTACTTCAAAAAATGTTTAATAACTTGAAATTAGCAACATGGCAATTAGAAAACTTCTATTTTTTCAAATTCTTGTAGGCGCTACGAAAATATTTCGTAGTGCGACCTCTAGGCACTGTAGAATATTTTCATAGTGCTAGTTGTAGGCACTGAAAAAATATTTCGTAGCGCAACCTATCTTCATTCGATTGGTTCAATTTTTTCTTCAAAACTTAGGATAAACTGAGGTATAACATAAATAAACCCTTTTGAAATGTTTCTAAGCTTTATGCTACCCTTTCATACAATTTTTTTTACATAGCCCAATCCTTAACCCTTCACACTTTCTAAATGAAGTTGTCAGTTGATTTTCAAAACGTTTGGACCCTTTGTGAAGGTACTAACCTAGTGATAATAGGATGAACAGATGAGGGTAGCACGCAATCATGTAGAGAGGAATCCATTAGAATGAGTTGAATCAGTTAAAGTGGACATGGCAGGATAACACATGAGTCAGATGAACACAAAGGATCACAGATGACTATTGAGACCGGTTGGGCCAAACTATCATTTGGGAAAAGTATGTAATACAAAAAATTGATCCATACAAAATGGCAGGACGCACCCTTCTTCAATTTGGAACGATTTCTTGTAAATGTGACAAGAGAGTTGCATAAGGCAACAATCATTTGACCAAGTAACATTTTAATTATAAGTGCTAATTTGAGATGAAGAGTTGGTGAAGGAGTCAGACAGGAAATGCATAAGTTTATATTGGTTTGGATAGTGTACAATCACCCAATGTCTAGCATGGTTGGTTGGGCTATTGCACAAGTCATGACACAATTTTCTTACATGAAAAAGTGTAGGGAGATAAGTTCTTATTAGTCAGAGGCAAAGATAAGCATGCAAACAAAAGACAAATAAATACACACGCTTTTGCTTAAAATAAATAATTTATATTCATTAATTATTCTCTCATATACATCCACCAAGCTACGACTATTCTCTCTTCTTGCTTCACATTATAATGGCCCAACCACAAGTATATAAACACGAAACTTTTAAAATATGGAATGATGAATACTCTAACTTTCCTTTCCTCATGCAAACTAAGACTTCACACTTTAACTAAACTTTTCTAACTTTCCTTTAACTTAACTCAACATTTTTCATTTTCTTGACTCAAATTTTCTTGGCAAAGCATTAACCTTCTAACTCTAGGTCACTTGACTTCTAATATTATACTCGAATTGCATTCCTCAACTTAACTCTACTCTTCATGCATTGCATGCATACAAGAATAATTATTATTTCTAATACTCCCCCTTGATTACAACCATATGACTCAGCCTTAACTTAATCGTGACTCAACTATGCATGCTACGCTTGCAATAAAAAATCGACTCAAATTTTTTTTTACAACATAATTATGTCTTTTTCATTTCTTCCATATTCAATACCCACAAACTGCTTCATTTCTAGTTGTGTTTTCTTGATGTAAGCTCCATATTTCTTCACTTGCTGCTACTGAAATTCTTTTTTGACTTCTTTTATATTTGTTCTAAAAATAAATTTAGGATTTCAGGTTTTATCTTCTATAGCTTTCTTGAAAGATTCATTCACTCATTGACTACTACCACAACTCTTCATCTTCAAACTATGAACTTCTCCATGCTTCTTTCGCTTCTTATTCTTGATATTTTTTCTACCATATTTCTTGATAGTAGAATTTGATCTCTTCTTGACTCCATTGTTTAAAGGTTGTTTCAATTCTTTCTTCTTCGTCTTCAAAAACTTCCATGCCCTTTCCTATATTTTTTTCTTCATTTTCTCTTTTGGCTATAACTGTACTTGGACCGTTGTCTTGTCTACTTGCACACTCAAAAAAAATGTTAGAAACATCTTCATTATACTATGCAGTAAGAGCTTTCTCTTCTTCTTCTTTTTTCTCTACCTCTTCAATTGCATTGAGGTTACCTTCAATTGTTATTTTGTTAGTGGATATTCTCATCAAAAACTCATGAATCACTTTATCTTCTTCTTAATCATCAATCGGTGCTAGATCGTGCATTGCTTCATGAGAAATCCTAATTATTACTTCATAACTTGCTGCTACATTGATAGCTTCAACATTCGATTTTTCATCAAACATGACACTTTCCATATTTCCACAATCAGTCCTTGTTTCAAAAAAGAGACCAAAAATATCATCAACATAATTTTTTTCCACTCTGTGGTGAGATATTTGAGCATGCATGTGCTCATTAACAATTTCAACTTCACCAAATTCAGCATTTGTTGTTGGATTCATGAGAGATGCACTTTCAGCTCTACAAACTATTACTTTATATGAAAAATGTCTTTGTTATTCTCAAAATCTGATGCAAAGAGGTCATCATCAACTATAATCATACCAACTAGATCACACATGTTATTCACTTATTTATTGGAATCTTAGCCATCATCAACAAGGTCTATTGTTGGATTCACCAATTCATAACTTTGCAATCACTATCGACATGTGTCTCATCATAGTGGGATTCACCATCCAGGTTATAATGGAGTTCTCGAGCATCTATATGCTCTTACTCTACTTCACATGCAGAGGCTTCAAATTCTCACCCTACAATTTTTTTTGTGTCTTCTTCATCCATATGCATGTTTGCATGATGGGTTTCACTTTTATAGTCTTTATGACCATCATCCACATTTGAGTGGGATTCTCTAAGCTCTGTTTTCCTCCTGGAGTCTTGCTCATTTACTCTCAGACCTGTAATTGACTTTCTATTAATTCTTCAACAAAATGTAACATAATTTGTTTCTTTATGTCACTTTCCATTATACCAAATTCTACTTCCATGATATTCCATGCTTCCTAGGAAGATGTAGCTTTTGCTACATTGCACAAGGAATTCTCATCCAATGCATGTTTTATAAGATCCTATACTAAGACATCACATACCTCATCATATGGGTTATCAGACTGATACTCAATCAATTCTTTACATTGAAGAAAAAATTTCATCTTGATAGTTCCCAAAAATAAAAATAAAAATTTACTAGTAAATTTTAGAAGTGTTACGAGATTTGTCCTGATCCATTCATCCTCAAATTGTTCTACTTCATATACTTGTCTTTTAGATACCTTGACTGTGGCGAGAAACTATACGAGCTCTTCAAAATACTTTGGCTCTTCCTTTTGATTTCTTTTCTCAGTTTGCTTTAGTCTTACTTTGTGACGCATGACTGTCTTCTTTCTTTATTGTGTCAACCTTCTAGAAATTAATGTCACATACACTTGATTATTTTTAAAACTAAACATTTTAACCTTCACTTTAACGATGGCTCCCAACAACTACTAGCAACTTTGCTAATATCTTCTACGCATATTCTTATGGAGGCTCATGGCTACAACTTACGGTGGAGACTCCTTCTTTGGTCAATGGCGGTGGTTCTTTCATATTGATATGGTGGTGGCTCTGTAGGCTACTTACCCTAATATTTTAGTAGTTGGGTTTACAAACTCTCAATGAGCTCTAGTTTCTACTTATGGACCAATGGATGCAAACTTTGATTTGTGGGCTACTCACAATAGCCAAGGCTCTTAGTGAAATTAGCTCATGACCTTCTTAACTCGTTTGGTTATTTGAAACTTTGCTAAACCTTGCTTTGATATCACTTGTTAATTAGAGGTAAAGGTAAACATGCAAACACAAGACAAAAAAGTACACAAGCTTATGCTTGAATAAAGAAGTTGTATTTAATATTAGTTATTCTCGCATATACATCCACCAAGTTGTTGCTATTCTCTCTTCTTACTTCACATTACAATGACCCAACCATGAGTATATAAGCACTAAACTTTCTAAATATGGAATCATGCAAACTCTAACTTTATTTTCCTCATACAAACTATGACTTGACGCTTTAACTAAACTTTTCTAACTTCACTTTAACATAAGTCAACATTTTTCTTTTCCTTAACTTAGCTTTTCTTAACAAGGCATTAGCTTTTTAACTTTGACTCACTTTACTTCTAATATTAGACTTAACTTGCTTCCTTTCACTTAACTTAATTCTTCATACATTGCATGCATACGAGAGTACTTACTATTTCTATCAAGTGAAACGATTTTGATCTATGACAAAGTTGTGATTGATGACAGTAAATCAAATAGGAAATTTGGGGATATGTTTCCATGAATTATGTGCTCTTATAATTTTTAAATTTCTATACGAGACGATAGTTCACTTGGTTCTAACACATTTGAATATTTGACAATTGTTATGCCAGTTGGGTTGTTGATTCTATAAGATTACTTTCATTCATATCATTTGCATATTGGTCATGTTAAACTTATAACTGTATGGAATGATTATCTACATACTTAAATAAGTGTTAAACTTATGAATTTTAATAATCGTGAAATATAAAATCTGAGGTGTAGTATGGAATCATGTAGTTGTAGTTTCAGATTGAGAAAATCGATGAGATGAAATGAGTCACGATGCACCACAAACCTATAGTGATGGGTCATCCAAGTGCGCTAAGTCATCCTGATGTGGGTGATTATAGGGGCATGACAATGGTTTTTTACTTTAAATTAAATTTTATGCCAAAGGTACTCTTTCAACCTCCTTCATAATTTATTTATATATATCTTTATCAAGTGAGGAAGATAAATCACATAGTAGTTATTCCTTAGTTTGAAATGATATCAATTACTAATATTACTTGGTTTCTTAATAATGCATTCATGGTTTTCTAAATACTATATGAAAATCTTTACCAAAATATCAATACCTAACAATAAATTATATAAAAAAATATAACTATATATATATATATATTATATATATATATATTAGTTATATATATAGATATATATATATTTATATACAATTGGTAGAAGTTTTTCAATAAGAAAGAAAACATATCTAAGAATATTAAATTATTTTATTTATCTTTTTGGTATATTCCCCCAATGTGAAAGAAAAATGAGATGTGAGTGAAATGAAGATATCAAATTTCTGGAGTTTATTTGGAAAAAATGAAGGTTTAAAAATTTGATGAATTTTTTTTTACTTTTTTTTTGTATCATTATATTGTTCTTATTTTTTGCAAATTTTTATATTAAGCTTTAATTTTTTTTTTCACATCTAAAAAAAGTGGCTCATGGAGTGATAACTCAATTGACATTACCTTGTTATGAATATTATGTAAACATGAGATTTCAAAGTTTAAATGAGTAAGCAACCAAAATATTATTTATTTATTATTGATTTTAGTGTAATTGTTTTTGAAATATTTATCTTCTAATTTATTATTTGTAATTTTATATAAATGTTTATATTTTAATTGATATTTAATTTAAATTATTATTATATTATCATATTCTATTTATATTTTAATTAAAAACGTAGAAAAGGGAAAATATAATATAAAAGGAAGAAATTGATATGATTAAATTTCATTTGGTTTGAATATCTATTTTCAAAAATAAAAAATATAATTATCCCTTATCCATTAATGGAATTTTCGTGCATCGTATCAACAGAGAAGAGGAATTGAAGGGATAGAAGAGGAATTGATGTCTGAAAAATCTTGTCAAGAAATATTGTCGTGTTCTTTAGAGTCAGATATGCCCTCAAAACGAAGAGTTCAACAAATCGTTGTCTTTATATAAGATAACGTAAATGGTAAGTGAAATAGAAACCTTGGTATAGGCCCGAGACAGTTGTAGCCTGCAAACAGACAGCCTTAGGGCGCACTATCAGACTGAATTTTGCAAGTGTTAAATAATATTTTCTTAAATTGATATGGTTTTTTCTTAATTATTAATTGTCTTAAAAGAGTTTCATCTTAATTGTCATTGTCTTAAGTGGCCATTGGCTTAAATATAAAATTTTGTCTTAAAATATTTTTGTTTTAAATATAAAATTTGTTTTAAAATATTTTTGTATTAAACTGAAATTGTTTTTGTTTTAAATATAAAGTTTTGTCTTAAAATGTTTTTATCTCAAACTATTTTTGTCTTAAATTTTATATTTAAGACAATTCAATTGATATTAAATTTTAATGTAAAATAACTAAAATAAAAAATAGCTTTTTAAGACAAAAGATTTCTTTTGTCTTAGAAAATTATCTTAAAAATATTTTAGTGTAGTAGTGTTGGAATAGGAGCTACCGCCCATTCAAAGTCCCGAGGCAAAGCTACTAGCCTGCCAGTTGAAAGTTAAGTGGATCCAACATGCACCGTTCCATAATCCAAGGAAGCCCCAAGACGAAGAGGTATTTGACATTTGGACGAGTTCCAACGTCCACCATTCAACTTTCAAGGGTTTAACAGTTAACTTTTAAGTTTTAAATCCAGATGGATTCTCTGTTGTGGGGCGTATGTATACATGCATTTCAATAAAATGGAGAAAAATAACAATCAAACCAAGTTTTATCTTTATCTTGAAATGGTAGTACAATAATTTATGATGACAATTACACATCGTTTGTCAAATTTTTCAGTACGAAAAAAGCGATATTTGTATTAATATCAGATGAGATTACAAAATTTACATATAGTCTGGCAACCCCATGCCAAAAACAAAAATATTAACAACAACCAGTCTTTAAAAGGTTCTTCATGAGACATTGCCTCCTATATACAAGGAGGGAAACAGAAGAATGAAACAGTTGTAGAAATTGTGAATGAAGTATTGATTTTATACAGAAATACAACCCGATACTAGTAGACAAAATAAAAAATCATCCTTGTTGGAAGATAAACACCATCTGCAAAGGAGAAACCTCACTTCACAGAGGACACTGTGAGAAGCCCAGTGTCCAAGCAAGAAGGAATACAATAGGGAGAGAAGGAAAAAGATTCAGATTATGTTCCTAGGAGGATAAATTCCTCCATGTTATATGTGGTATTTCCCAGAAAAATGTCCATGTACCATTTACCCGGCTGAAGTGATAGCCCTTTCTTTGATAGGCTGTCTGCTTGTACATTTTGAGATCTGTCCACATGTTGGATAAACTAATCCTTATGTGCTTGCTAGAAAAACTCGATTCTTTCCATCCATCCTATAAGAAGTTGATTTTTTATGGAAAATTTCCCTAAGACATGGTCAATTATGATTTTGGAGTCTCCATAAATATGTCGATCCAGTATGTTTAGGAATGTACTAAAACATAAGAGACCTGAAAGTGCCATTGCTTCAGCTTTGTTATTGGTACCTTTCCCTCCATTCCAGTGAATGTTGATATTTTGATGTTCATTTATGGAGATGTGGATACCGCAGGTACATATTCCGTTTTGTGCCGCCCCATCGAAGAAAGCCCTTGGGTATTCCAATAGAATGTTGTTATGTCCACTGATTTTATTTTTATACTATTTGAGCTAAGGCATGTGAGAGTTGTAGAGAGAGATGACCTTGTGAAATATTTGCTGAAAATATTCATGTTTGTTTTGGAACAGAACTTTGTTCCTCCACTTCCAGATTGTCCATATGACAATTTGTGGGATGGATCTCCAAGAGGCCTTCTGCACACTCCACCATTCAAGTGAGTCTTTAAATGAAGATTGCATAGTATAAATGAAGCCAATAAAAAATGATAGTTTCATCCATATCTGAGAGGTGATGCTGCAATGAAGGAAAATCTGATCATTATTTTCTGCTTCAGCTTTGCAAATTAAGCAAATACCTACCTTATCCATTGTCTCTTTTACAGATTGTCCCAAGTGAGATTTTTATTATGGTAGACTAGCCAAGAGAAAATAATGATTTTGCTAGGGACTCTTGTTTTCCATAATGAAGTAGGAAAATGACAATCTGTGTGGGAAGGATGGCTCATTGATAAGGTTAAATATGTTTCTGCAACACTTATATTTTCCTTCCCCTTTTTCCCCCTCCAAGTGAGAAAGTCATGTGATTCTGTGCGGCAGAAACCAATATTTCTTATGATCGTCAGTGCCTTGTTCCATTAGAAAGCCAAATGTCCTTGAAGACCCAACTCTTGAGCTTCTTTCCATATGGGAGAAGGTCCTTGCTAGCCTACAATGACCTATCCCCAAACGAAGATGCTTGAACGATGAAAGGCATTTGTAATTTCTTGGGGTATAGAGTAATCCTTTCCTCCTCCAAAAATAGGATCTAAATCGATGTACATACTTTTTCCATTCGGTAAACTTCATGAGAGATTTTGAAGGAAGAAAGGCTCTATTTTGTGAAATCTCTGGTAGATAGTAGATCCATGAAATGATCCTATTGTGCGTTTCCTGTACCAGAAAGTGAAGTCTTTGTTGCCCATATACTTTCTTTTTATGGATCTACTCCATATGCCTTCACCGCACATACCCCTCCATAGGGATTTGCATAATAAGGCTATTCCAAATTTTCGAAGATCCATGATCCCCAGCCTCCTAGATCCTTTGGAAGAGTAATGTTAGAGAGTTTTGTTAAATAAAATTTCTTTTTTTCTTTACATCCTACCCAAATGAAGTTTTCTATCAGTCTATTTAGCATTTTTATAATACTAGCAAGAATATAAAAAAGATGAGTCCAATAAACAGTCAATTGTCAAATTTAGTAGTGGACTGGTTTGGGAAAAATAGGGAAAAAACACGTTCTTGATAACTCTATCCATTACGAGGTCAATCAATAATCACGTTATAAATTAGGATTTTTTCATCACTCTGTGTCATTAAATTTTATGTTAGACGATTGGAGAAATTATAGCAGTTCGATCAGGTAAAGGTAGTTGGAACCGTTCCGGTGCAGGAAGTTGGAACCGTTCAAGATATTTGAAAAAGTTGCAATTGAGGTAGGTTCCTACTCCAGGTTTTCGACCATCACCCATACACTATGAAGACCATCACCCAAACACTATGTTCATAGCAGGGGTTGGCTTCCCATGACAAGAGTGGTGGCTCTATTCAGCATTCCCTTGCAGGATAAGAATCAAGATTTTATTGTAATCCATTTATTTGACGTTTATGAATAATTTCATTCTGTCTCTGAAAGCTTGTTGAGTTTGCAATCCATTACGTGCCTGCAGGGTTATGAAATCTTGAATTGCCTACAACTTGCACTTGGCCTCATCTATTCAAAATTCGGGGGTTTGAGCGCATGAGTCTCTGTGAGAATACAATACCGATCGCCTTGGCTACTTGGTGCTAGACCACACTCCTGCTAGGGATTGGTATGCAATTTTTTTTCACACTTCAATTGATGACCTTGAAATGCCTTCTGTAACATGTAAGGGCCCATTTGCTACAGTTTATTTGCTCCTGCCACTTTCGTGTACACAATGGTACGATTATGAGAAACGGAAAATGAAAGAATTCATTGTTGACCGCGAAAGAAAAATAACAGGGTGAATTAGCGTCAGAATATAAATATAAATGCCATGAGCGGAATGAAACTAAAATAGAACTGTTATTTTCTTTTTTCAATTATCAACAATTATTATTTTACCTCTATTGAATCTTTTTCCTTTCAGAGGTCGTTATATTTACAATGCATTTGGAGATACATCCACATTGTGATATTCTCGGTGCGTGTGAAGTGATCTCATACAGGCTTGAGATTTATTATAGGCATCCTCTCATAAAACCTCTCACACTCTTAGCAAACCATCTGAATGGTTGCCTGTTATATAGCATAGAGAATCTAACAGCCTCATAACTCCCTCACATCAAATATAGGAGGCATTAACTCCCTCCCAACAAACTGGAGCTAATCTAGGAACTGAATCCCTATTGTTGTCATCAGCTGAGATTTTTCCTATTTTGTTACAAACAGAAAATCTCAACAATCCTACCTTTAGCATTCTATTATGAGATATGAGACGTTTCACATCATTTTTTTGGTTGCTTTGAAACTTGCAACAAAGTTTGCCAATTAATTCCACTCTCATGCAATTCTATTTTCTCACACACATAAGAATGCATAGAATAATTCTAGCTGAGTACTATCATGAGATCTTCCAGACACACCACGTCTTAAGATATAAGATGGCCCTGTAAGCTATGGCTATAATTTCTGTTCATATAGCGGAATTGAGAAGTTCATATAATAGAATTGAGAAGTTTATATATAACAGAATTAAGATACCAAAATTGAGAAGTTGATAAATATCAGAATAAAGATAGCAAAATTGAGAAGTTGATATATACTACACCATATGCATCTTCTATATCCACAAGAGACATCAAATACCCGAGATACTCGAGATCCCTAATTTATCTCTCGTTTATGCTTCCACTTTCATCCTCAACTGTCATATATCCATTGTTGATTGGCACACAAGGGTTAGAAAATATTATAAATATGGTGCCAAGATTGACTACATGGGGTTTAATATCCATTCTCATTTCCAATTGCGATGGGAACCATCATTTCGTAGCATTTCTTTGCTCTTACGTCACCAAGGTTACAATATTTTTCTGTTACAACTCCCATAATCATAGCAACATTGTATCGAGACAATAGTAAATATATATAGAGCCAGAGCACTCGTCTTTGAACCATATGTGTAACGCCCTAGGAGTTTTGCAACGGGCAGGCGCCCGGGAGGGCGCGTGCCGGGTGGGCGTGCACGAATGTGTTCGGGCGGAGCGCTGGGCGACATCGCAGAAAATGCGACGATACATCCACACAAAATGTGACGATAACGCATAACTTATGACACTTGGGGAAAGATGCACGGAGGTTTATACGATCAATTGGGGCTTGAACGACGGGAAAAGGCCGACTCCAAACATGGGCGAGCTGACCTTACATTGAGTGTTCAGAAGCCATACAAAGGGGTGTATAACCGCACATTAGGGGGTCGGCCAAAGAGCCACCACCCATGCTGCCAAGCGTATATATGAGAGGCGTTAGGCGTTCATTTGAGGCATTCGACAATCGATCACTCGCTCTTCACTTGGACAGCTCGCAGATCAAAAGGGAAGTGCGCAGGTTAGGTGGAAGTGCACATATCTTATGCGCTCCACTTGGAAAAGGCACAGGTTGGACTCTTGGTTAACGGTTGGCAAGTGTGCCGTTAGTTAGGTGATGATTGCAGATTTGTGCCGGGCTTGAGGTAGTGCTGCAGGTGGTTCGAGTGAACTTCTTCTCTACCGTGCAAGAGTGCACAAATGTTGTAAAGGCAGGTTGCCTACATTGTAAATTTGGCTAAGTGTTGGCTTGGAGTTTGCCAAGCACACTTGTATTGTAAAAACTGATATTCTTAATAAACGGTTGGGCAGACTCACGTTACGGGGAGTTGCCCCTCCCCTTTATACTTGTTGCAATTGTTGATGTTTTGTTTATAATTGCTAATGGATAATGAATGAGTATGGGCTTTCATTAAGTATAAAGGATAAATTCATTTTACTTGGTTGCGAAGAACAAACTAAGTATCGGTTGTGAATTAGGCGTAGTTCGCACACATAAGTATTGTTAAAAAGAAAGTGTGGGGTGGTGCCGCACCTCGCCGGCACGGTTGGAAGACTACCGTAGGCTTGGGGGCGTGACAGTTGGTATCAGAGCTAGTCTAAAGACTTGGAGGAGTCTTGCAAGGCTGAGTTGAGCAGGTTGCTCGTACAAGGCATGGCAGGTTTAGAAGAATGTGAAGGGAAGCTCTTGCTTACCTTATACAGGTTGAAGCGGATGAAAGAGGAGAATCCCCATATTCAAGAAGAGCTTGCAGTCTTGGAGAAGAACGTTGAAGATGAGCTTCTTCAACTCGGTTGGACGATGGAGCAAGTTGAAGTTGCAGATTGTGCTACCAAGGAAGAGGAAGTCTTGATGACCGATGATGTTGCAGACATGATCATGATGGAGGATGAACTTGAGATTGATCAAGTTGGACCAGGATCGTGCAGTTTGCAGACATGTATGGATGAGGGTACTCTCATGGAGGAACCCCATGATGATGTAAGTACTATTGATACATGTTTTTCATTTGAGCATTTGGTAGATGGATCGTGTGCAGGGAAGGGCAAAGCTAGTTTGTCGATGCTAGGGAGCATTTTACCATGGGTGCTTATGGTGAGACCTTGTATGGAGAAGCAAGGATTGTTGTGATGTTTGCGGGACTTTTTGGGGTTGTATGTGACCTTGTGGTAGAAGGTACAAACGCCCGTGACAAGGGTGGAACTTGATGATCGTTGTGGATGATTGGGTTGTGCTTTAGCCACATGGCTAAGTGCCCGGCATGACCCATGGACAGTTTGAAGGGCACCCTCTTGGGTGGACTTCTCATGGCCGAGACCAAGAGATAGTCTTGGTGACACTTTGGTGGAGGAGCTATGATGGAAGGGACTCATAATGACAAAGCTTGGGTGGACTTCTCATGGCCGAGACCAAGAGATAGTCTTGATGGGCACTTTGGTGGAGGAGCTATGATGGAGAGACTCATGTGATGATGATGTTTTGGGTAGACTTCTCATAGTCTTGGTGACACTTAGGTGGAGGAGCTATGATGAAGGAAACTCATGACATGATGATATGGTTGGTGACCGAGTTCACCAAACCGAAGATGCAGCTTGGATAGAGATGACCGAGGGCTGTGATGGGTCTATTTGGTTGGACTACATGGACAACTTAGTCATGGACATCAGGTTGGAGACATGGAGCATGGCAGTCTTATGCAGGGAAATATTGTGGGTGCACTTGTAGAGATGTCACTTATGGGCATCCAATGAGGTGTACCAAGGCATGGGTGTTGTGCAGATAGATGTGCTTATGTGACATGGAGATTTATACTTATGAGCCTATGGGGAGGTTGTACACTCTTGTGCAACAAAGCCATGGACTTGGATGGAGTTGTGAGCAGCCTATGGAGCATTCTTACTACATGGAGAGTTGAGGCATCTTGCAGACCTTTTGGTGGAGACTTGTATGCTTGCTAGAGTGTTGGTTGAGGATGGCTTATGGAGCTCATGATGACATGAGATTGTTGTGACTTTTAGGGACTTCATACATGGTGGACTTAGAGGATCTGATGCATTGACGAGCTGAGGGTAGAGTCTTTGGTGCAGTATGGGATGCACACTTTCAAACCCCATGTATGGGCATGGCTTGAAAGCGTGACTTGATGTGGAGGATCGGTATGAGACACTTTGAGGTGATGGAGTTACGATGATGATGATGCCTTGGTGGCTACACTTGGGTATGGGTTGAGCAGAGACTCACCTACTTTTACACATGGGAGCTGATTGATCTTTGATCATGGGCAGCACATGGAGACATGAGGAAGGTGTTCTCTTGAGGCACTTGACTTGGTGATAAGGTGCTCTCTTGAGACATTTGACACTTGATGGAGAAGTGTTCTCTTAGAGCACTTGGAGACTTGAGGGATGGCACATTGCAGATGTGATGGAGGTGGCTTCATGGACATGGATGTGGCAAACCGAGAGTTTGAGTTTGATGAGATAGTATCTTCACATGGAGGAGGCACACTTATGGATGATGTTGGGATCGATGTGGCTAACTTCATATAGCACATTGGTACCAAACATCGTGGACATGTTGCAGATGAGATGAGGACTACTTCATGGACCTGAGCATGGTTTACTTATGGATGGATTCTTGATCGAGTTCAGGATGTGACAGGGATGCTTTGAGGAACAACTGATGGTGGCATGAGGATGTGCATTCTCATGGTTTGGGTGTGATAGTTGGATTAGCTACCCAACTAGTTCATACATGGGGGTCGGCTTGTACAAAGATATGTTGACATTGTGTTGGAGTATCATGGCAGGGTTCACATGGGAACGACACATGATGGGGTCAACATGATATGTTGCAATAGGCATGTAGCTTGAGATGGAGGGACCAGCCTTCCACGATGGAGCAGCATGTGGAGATTGTGACATGATGGTTGATGGTCATGGATCGAGAGGACTTCCGATTGTTGAGATGAGATGTTGACACATGACTGAGATGTGTTAACACTTGTTGACATATCATGGGCAGTTTTGCACATGATGGAGATGATGCACATGATGGAGTGGACACTTTGTTGCAGTGGAAATGTAGCTTGATGTTGAAAGGATCAGCGTTTCACGGTGGAGAGCAGCATGGAGAGATTGTGGCAGGTGGTCGACGATCATGGACATCTATGACATACTTTGGTATGGACTATCTTGGTGACAGTTGGTCACTTAGATGAGACATGGTGGAGATGGAGACCTACATATGTTGCAGGGTGTTTGCCATATGTGAGGGGAGTTGACATCATGGATTGATGCTTGGAGTTGGGATGTTGTCGAGGATGACAATGACTTCAGGTGGAGGAGGATGTAACGCCCTAGGATTTTTGCGACGCGTGGGCGCTGGGCGGGCGTGCACGAATGTGTTCGGGCGGAGCGTTGGGCGACATCGCAGAAAATGTGATGATACATTCGCACAAAATGTGATGATAACGCAGAACTTATGACACTTGGGGAAAGATGCGCGGAGGTTTATACGATCAATTGGGGCTTGAACGACGGGTAAAGGCCGACTCCAAACATGGGCGAGCCGACCTTACATTGAGCTTTCAGAAGCCATACAAAGGGGTGTATAACTGCACATTAGGGGGTTGGCCAAAGAGCCACCACCCACGCTGCCAAGCGTATATATGAGAGGCGTTAGGCGTTCATTTGAGGCATTCGACAATTGATCGCTCGCTCTTCACTTGGACAACTCGCAGATCAAAAGGGAAGTGCGCAGGTTGGGTGGAAGTGTGCATATCTTATGCGCTCCACTTGGAAAAGGTGCAGGTTGGACTCTTGGTTAACGGTTGGCAAGTGTGCCGTGAGTTAGGTGATGATTGCAGATTTTTGCCGGGCTTGAGGTAGTGCTGCAGGTGGTTCGGGTGAACTTCTTCTCTACCGTGCAAGAGTGCACAAATGTTGTAAAGGCAGGTTGCCTACATTGTAAATTTGGCTAAGTGTTGGCTTGGAGTTTGCCAAGCACACTTGTATTGTAAAAACTGATATTCTTAATAAACGGTTGGGCAGACTCACGTTACGGGGAGTTGCCCCTCCCCTTTATACTTGTTGCAATTGTTGATGTTTTGTTTATAATTGCTAATGGATAATCAATGAGTATGGGCTTGCATTAAGTATAAAGGATAAATGCATTTTACTTGGTTGCAAAGAACAAACTAAGTATCGGTTGTGAATTAGGCGTAGTCTGCACACATAAGTATTGTTAAAAACAAAGTGTGGGGTGGTGCCGCACCTCACCGGCATGGTTGGAAGACCACCGTAGGCTTGGGGGCGTGACAATATGGATGCTAAAAGATTGATTACCAAAAATTTGATGTCTAACCAAAACTCATGGGCCATAAAATTCCTTTTCATATTTAGACAATGGCATGACATGAAAAATTCAAATGCACTTGCCCTTAGACTATTTGAAGTGGCACTTTATTGAAGCAACATGAGCTACAATTGTAAGGACACCTATGTGCATGTTATCATTTGACAACACTATTAAAAACATAAGCATGTGGGATATGTTTTCCCATCTTATCACTAACCCTGAGTTTAGCCCCACCTATTTTTATTACTACTCTTGTTTACAACTCTGTTATATGTAATCTTTTTAGCCATTCTAGCTTTGTCTTTTACAAGTGTCAAAGGCTTTTCCGTGGACTTTAATATGCACTAAATTTTATCTCTTATAGGGTTTGTTCGAGGTGTAATTGACTGAATTCCACTTTTAACATCTATGATAACATCAAAAGGATCTATTGAGAAATTTGTTTTCATATATAGAAGGAGATCTATCATGGCTAAAAACCTTGTTGCAATACTTCCTTGCTTATTGCTTTAATTGTGAGAGGCTGTGTTGGTTTCCTTAATGATTTAGTGACATATAAATTGGACCATTGGCACATTGTACTTTCTCTAGTCTTTATGTTGAATCCTTCCTAGTGAGATAATTTCAATCAAAGGGTCTTCTATAATATTTGAATAGAACCCACATAACCTCTTTATAAGTTACAAACTTAAAAGGAATTTCCTTATGCATTTCATTATGTATAGCCAACAACTTGTCTTTTTTCTGGTTAAAGAATAAGCCAACATGTTTGCAATTACTTCAAGATTATGTTAATAAATTCTTGTTTGTTTTTTGAGAACCAAAAAGGTCAACTACTCGGTAGTTTCACCTTCATTATCTTCATAAATTAAAACAATTCCCGCTGTAGTCTCACTTGCACCTTTCTCTTTTCACTCTTGTCTGTTGTTTCACCTTCTTTATCTTCAGAAATTAAAACAATTCCCACTGTAGTATTACTTGCACCTTTCTCTTTTTGCTGCTTTACTCAGTTCTTCTTATCAGACTTGGAAGTCCCTCTAGGTATGCCAAAACCATGAATTTATTTCTCAACAATAGACTAGACTCGCTTTGCCATAAATAAATGAGGATGTACCACTCTTATGGCTGCTATAACTTCAAATGTTGGCCAAGCCTTTATCTCAGATATTAATTTTGGAGATTGAAGTGCTACATAGGTTTCAAAGGCCTCCTTGAGCATTCTCTCTATGGGTATCCATGAAAGTCATGAAGGGTTACAATCAATCATCATCTAGCTTTCCTCAACATAATGTTACCCCCACTTAGAAAATTGTTAAGGAGGCTTGTGAAACTTACGTAGCACTTGAATATCCAAAATTAATGTCTTACATAAAGGCTTGCCCAACACCTTACATTGCAATATCATAAAAGAATCCTCATTTATAGCTCAATAACAAAGTAACTCTAGTATCTTGTAGAGAAATAAATTGATGGTTTTGCTAGTTTATTTAGAGGAACTGCTATGTCTAATAAGAAGAGTTGGGTAAAGAAAAAATAAAAATGTGCAAGAGAGCAATGAGAAAGTGCTTTAAATGCTGGAGATAATGAAAGTGGAATGATGAACAGGTTTCTCTAATTAGCCTTTTCGGTTGTCAAGGGACAAACAATAATTGATCAACATAACCTCGAAGTAGATTCAAACATATTGGTTTATTCTTTAATCAAAACAAAGACAAGTTGTTGGCTATATATGATGTGCTACATAGATATGATATTGATATTGTGATAAATATCAATATATAATGTAAATGAAATCATTTATTTTTTATAAAAGAAATAAAAAGAAATATATATAAAATAAAATAATATATATATATATATATATATATATTATATATATATATATATATATATATATCTATATATATATTATATATATATATATATATATATATATATTATATATATATATATCCATTTTTACCACTTAAATTAAAATAATGATTCCATAACCATATTTAAATTTAATTAATAAGCACATAAAAACTTAATACTTATAATAAATTTACAATATAACAATATTTTCACCCCCACTTTACCAATATACATTATTAATTTTTTAATAATCTTTGTTATAAGACCATGGTTATCAATGCCACATGCCCAAAAGTCATAACTCATTTCACAATTAAAATATTTTATACATATTTTATTTTAATTTATTTTTTATGCCGTAAGGCATTTCCCTAGGAAGAACTCCTCCAGCTTCCTTTTTGTCCTAATATTGACCGTTAGATCCATTGTTACACGATTGAACAATGGTTTCAGCTTCCCTTTTGTCCTAATATTGACCGTTAGTTCCATTGTTACACGATTGAACAATGATTTTTTGTCAGATTTAATAAAACATTAGTTATATCCACCTTTTCTACAGGAGGAGGGGCAGGAGGAGGACTACTGAGTTGTCATCTTTCCCCTACATCCAAACTTGGCAACCTCTCCATCAGAACCAGTTATGGCCCAGTTATGTCCTAGTAGTTATTAGTTAGTAGATATTGTATACATTATAGGTTTTGGCTTGTTGCTTATCACTCATTGAATGTATCTTTGATCTCATCCAGAATTTTTTATTATCGAAAAAGGACATGCCAGTCTATGAGTCAAACTGTCTTGAGGCTACAACTTTTAGGTTTTCCGAGGTTCAGAGACAACCTTTCGCTTTTCTCTCAGGTTGTCAGGTTCATTAGAGTGCACCTTCTTTGGCTATCTTTCACTCAATCTTGCACTTGAATCCCTCACAAGTCCTATCTAGATTCGATCATCAATGTAGGTTAATTATTTTCTATTTTATTTATTTATTTATTGTAGTGGATTTCTAGGCCATAAATGCAAGATGATTGTCTTGGATGTGATCTCCTTGAGATTAAAACCTTATTCTCATGCCACCTACTAGAAAGCACATTTAATGGTGACTAGATCTGGCATTTCTATCAACTAAAATTCCTTCAATTAGAATATTTTGACATAGAGGCTTCCCTTATGTAGGGACTTGATCAAAGGTACTCTCCTTGTTCTGTGGTCCATGAACTCTATAGTTTCTCGAGTTCCCATGATAGTCATTGCATCCCATCCATACATCCCAAGTTAATGTTCAAACAATGATCATAAAGCTTATCTTTAGTGGAGTATTTTTAGGTTTGTGTAAACATTGGTTTGTTTTGTTGTTTTATTTGTAGAGATGCAAAGCAATAACTAACAAAAAGCTAGCAATAAATAGAAGTGGTTGAAAATGGATTTCGCAAAAATTGACTTGCAAAAAATGAAATCTCTAGAAATAACGGTGGAAATTGAGTAGTAGCTTGGATTAGGCCCCTAGAGACCATCTCCCTTGTTTGCCTATGTCATTCAAGATCTGACGTAAGTATTTCTACTTTTCACCATTTCATATCAATCTACCTCACCCTTTGAATTCTTTATTGACACATCTTTGAACCTATGCAATGAATGTTGTTCCACCCCCAAAGATATGATATTTTTGTCCCTTTTCTTCACCAAGTATCTGCATATTGTGAACAAAACCTATACATGCATATATTTTTCCTTGTGATCTGGTTAACAAAAAATAATTTTCTACTTAGAATAGGAAACTGAACATAAACTTCTCATTGCTTGTTACTTGTAATTGTACATTGTCATGTTGTTAAACAAAATGGGCCCTACATTTTCATTTAGTATATGTTTCTGCCATGGATTTAGCTTCCACAAAGGACACATACCAGTCCCTCCTCTTCATCCTACACTGTGGCATTCTCATGACAAAATACCACTTTACTATTTCACACTTCGAAGCATCTACATAACTCCGTTGACCATACATCAAAGACTATGGAATTTGCAGGGTTTCCATCTTTATCAAACTTCAAAAATGAAGAAAATGACTTCAAAATTGAACTTGAAAACAAGAACTTTATCTCCTTCACTTCACTTATTTTCTAGCAAACATAAACTTGCATTTTCGCCGCCTCTTGTCAATAATCCCCACAAGTATATTAGTGGTTTGCATAATGATATAGTACATGAATTGGTAGTATATTTTGAACTTCGATCAATATCGACTTGTGCCACCTTGTTCGATGAACAAGAGAGGGCTTCATAATTAGCTGTGAAAAACTTGGCCTAAGGATGCCAGTGTGGTAGTCTAATGCTTTCTTGCTTTGCTCATTTAGAAAATGTAATCAATGGAAAGAAACTCTTGTAATGAAAGTTCTTATTTTGGTCTTGCATGTCTAGTGCATTTTGCAAGATCTTATTAGTGAGATACCTCACCTAGTTTGAACCTATCTTGGATGCATAGATCTTGCCCACGTGAACCGCTTGTTTTGAATACTCACCCTTTTGGTAGATCCATAACACCCTTGTAGACAAATGTGCTATGTTGCTAACTGAAAGATTACAAATACAACCTATATTGTATGAATGGTTTTTGACTTTCATGCCATATTATAGGCATGGGTCCACTTGCTCTTTTGTGTGAACTCCGCCTTTTAATATTGGAGCATGAACAAAGAATGTTTTAATGGCATCATATTCCTCCTCGAATATCCTTTGCATTTATGGGAATTTTCTTATGTAACCAAATTCCTCCAGGATAGGTTTGCAATAGTAACAACCTTACACTCTTTATCATCATCAAAGAGTTTCCAAAACATGGGATATGCAAGAGGATGGTAACACTAGATTTGAATAAGGGATTGAATGACATGAAGATCTTGGTCTTCATATCCTTCAATTTAAGTGCTTTGGATCATGAGTTTAGATTTAAGAACTTGAATTTAAGCATATTTTTCTTTAATCAAAACCTTAACAGTTTATTCATTTCCAGGATCTGTGCCCAAAGAGACTATTTTATGTTCGAACTTGTGCAATTTGACTAATCTGGCCCTATTGACATATCTTTTATTGTTTCAACTGCCTTTCGAGATTTTGTACCATTCCATATAAGTTATTTGTGCTTGCAGTAGCTTGGATTAGGTCCCTAGAGACTATCACCCATGTCTGCCTATGCCATTCAATTTTATCTATCACATGAATTTTGTTCATTTCCTTGGAACAATTCTTATCTCAATTATTTTAGAACTATATATGACTACATATTTGATTATATTAAAATCAGATTTGTTGGATTTATTTACTTATTTATTGTTGAGAATTTATTTGCAACTCCGTGTCTTATTATCTCAGTGTTTTAGGTTTTATTTAGCAAAATTAAATCTTTGATTACTTCAAAAATGAAGAAAATGACTTCAAAATTGAATATGAAAACAAGAACTTTATCTCCTTCACTTCACTTTTTTTTCTTACAACTAGAAACTTGCATTGTTTCTGCCTCATGAAGCTTACTCTCACCTCTTGTTATGATTTTTCTCACTTGGGGAAACTTCTTGCTAACCAAACCTTTTTCCAACCGTATGGCTATGTTAACAACTTTGTTTTCCAACGTACAACAAGATTCTCTTTGTTGTCTTTTCTCCTCTTCTGTTGGTTCCCCGGTCCAATGGTTACCTCCAAGCACCAAGATGTTTTTATCCTTTTTAATCACCAAGTATTTTCCTATACCAAATGGTTTAGATCTACCACCTCCTTGCTCAGTAGATTCAGCCGTGAAATCTTTTTATTTAGTCTAGAATGCGAACTCAAATCCTAAATCAATTGCATGTATTATGGTTAGTGGATTGTACACTACATCAAATGTGGGTTGAGACAGTGTGATCATCATGGAAGGGGTGGCTAAGGGTGAAGATGCAGAAACTCTTCTACTATTTTTCCTCAAGAATTCATATAAATTTGTTTCCTTTTCCATAAATTAATTTACATATTTGAAATATTAATAATACTTCTACATAATCTGAACAAAATATACATTTTTCAGGTTCATTACTTCTTCAAGTCTCTGATGTCTCTAACAAGTTTTGATGAAATTTCAAATATGGAATGACAACCATGATGTTGTTCACAATGTTATGTTTTTTTCACCTCTTCTGTTACAATCTAGTACTTGTATTTTTTTATTTAAACTTAAAAAACAATCTTTGACGATCAAGAGGTAATCTTTGTTACAAACATTATACTCTGTAAATTTCAGCTAATGTAAATCATTTAACTTTATATTCCACCTTTACATGCAATCTTGTTTATTAATTATTATTTTCAATAACCTTCCACATGTCATGATTATTCCTCAATTTACCTAGATGTCAAAAAGCAACGCCATAAATAGGTTGCATGTGGAAAAATAGCATAAATGAAGAAAAATATCATATGTTATGCAATCTTGTGTCCTTCAAACTTTTTTTAAAATTAAAAACAATAAACCTTAAAATAATATACCATAACATGTTCACATAAACCATAGCAACCACATGGATAATGGATAACCTCTACAAGAGACTATTTTTATTTACAAAATATCCATATTCGGAATACTCACAAGTAACTCAAGGATATAGTTGCAATTGTAACTCAATCTTCCACCTTTTGCTTTCAATCTTTTCTATAAATCCTTACTTTCAATGTCCATTCACATGTCACTATTGTTCCTCAATTTATGCCTTATGGCGTTTCCTTTGCAACATTTGGTGCAAATGTTAGTATTTAATGCTACACATTTTATAGTGAGCTATGCATATATTTATAAGTTTTGAAGGTTTTTTCAGTACATTTTAAGGATTAATTTGCTTAAAATCAAGTAAGGATTTGTTGGAATGGAAATCTTTAAGTTGTAAACTTTCCATAATCTAATTGCAACTGGTTTAGATAGGGATTTGTTAGATGATTTAGATAAATATTTGTTGGAATGGAAAGTTTTAAGTTGTACACTCTCCACAACCCGCCTTTGAAATTTTTGAAAGCACTAAATCTAATGCCATAAATTTGGAAATATTTCAAATTTAAGTGTGACTTCCTTTTCTTCAAAAATATATTCAGAATTATTAAAGTGCCGAATCTAATGCCATAAATTTTGGAAATATTTCAAAATTTAATGGTGACTTCCTTTTCATCTGCTTCAAAAAGAATTGTTAAGGTCAATTTAACCAGAAAAGTTTGTTCCATTCCCATTTCATCCGTAATTTTCATGTAAGCTTTATCCATACGAGAATTTGCACTGTGCTTTCCACCAACCATTTCGACGGATTAAATTTTAAGGGTACTGTCTCGTACTACATGGGTGCTCCATATGTTGTTACCATTATGACTATAACTCTCCACCATTGAACCATGCATTTTGAATTCATTAATAAGTTTCTAAATAGTTTTGAGGTAGTGGGAGGAGTTAATATCTTTAATTTATTTATGCAAAATTAAATCGTTGAAAATAAGTAACTTGATAATGGGCATTAAATGAGCTGTATATGTCTATCTTTGGATTTTGGCAGGCCAATTATCCAACGGCGAGCATATGTAACCCCACTCATTTAATGCCCATTGGAAAACCACATATGTTTTTCCAAACTAAATATTCTAATCTTGTTCGTTGAACTAGTCGATCATTTTTTTTGCTTCTAATAGAGGTTCTTTTCCCTTTTATTAATGAAATTAGTATGTAGTATGTTAAGCCTACCATCTTTTCCATTATCCCTTATTGGCCAATGTATCTGCCTTTGTATTGAGGTTTCTAAATACATGATAAAATTGAATTTCATCAAATTGGTGAGTTTGCAGTGTAATTCTTTAAACGATAAGGGGGAGAGAAGAAGAGGTGTTAATCCAGACGAGACATATAACAAATATTGAATATCCAAATACCATTTGCAATCTTAGATGCGATTGCCAATTCTAATCCTCACATTAGCGCTAAATATTTTGTTTGGTTATTGGTCAAGTGCATAAACCCCATACAAATTGGATATCTTTTTGTTTTTCGAGGCGAAATATGACTCTCTCGCTCTTGCCACCCTAAATTATAAATTTATATTATAATTTATATATCCAATTTTTTTATAATTTGTATTACATTTAAAATAATTTAATAATATAATAACTAATGTAGTTATACAAATTAAATGACCAATAAACATTTATCGATATCAAAACATAGCTTGAGTGAGCCTAATGGTTAAGAGCATGTGTTTCTTTCTAAGAGGTCACATGTTCAAAACTAGAGGGAGGTAGAGTATGTATGCCTTGCTAGGGGGTTAGCAATAATTGTGGCCAAATCTTGATTTGTGTTGTTTATATACAACTCGATAATAAACTTACAATATAATCAAATTCTTAATCATTGATATTCATCCTTATTTTACATATGGAAATTATTACAATAAGAAATTCCAAACCCATAATTAAAAGCGTAAGGAAATAATCTAGGCAAAATCAAAATAGTTAGTTTTCTTAGAAACATATAGAAAACCATTATACATATGGAAATTATTGCAATAGGAAACTCCAAACCCATAATTAAAAGAGTAAGGAAATAATCCAGGCAAAATCAAAATAGTTATTTTTGCTAGAAACATATAGAAAAAAGAAACAAGATGGGAAAAGATTGAATATTATAATGTTCTAAGAATGTTGAATAGGAAAGCATATATATTGGCCAAAGAAGCATGTTGTCTTGAACAAAACATGCTAAACAACAATCAAATATTTGACACAAAATGTATCCATTAGTTTAAGGAGAAAAATAACGTTGTCAATTTGAAAGCTTAAAATCACACTTTGGAAGGCACACAAGATAGAAAACCAACCACCATAAAAATAAAAACAATCTAATATTCTTTTTAAGGAAATGTAATTCAGAAGATGAGGTAAGAGAATTTCCTTCTCAAATAGATTGTCACTAAGTTGTTGAACTTTGATTTCGGTGGATCCTTTTTGAATTGTATTTCTCACTGGTTGAATTTTTCTTCCTCCATTGAATCTTATTTATCTTTTTCTTGACTTTCTTGTACTTCCTCCATGTTTTGAGTTTTTTCCTCCTTGTGTACAAACTAATGTTTTGTTTCCGCCCCTTCCACCATTTGGGCCTCCAACTACTTTTCTGAACTATATTATTCTGCATCCTCTTCGGAAAATTCTTAATTACATGTCCTATTTCATAACATGTTTGACATCAAAATGAAACATTTTCATAATCGAGATTTCAAACCTATATATAATCAGGTGTTGTTAAATAGGTGTTGGCAATAAAATCCTTGTTGAAATCCATCTGCACACATATTCAAGCATAGTTGGATTTAGGAAAGTGCTCAGAGTCGGGGCTACAACTGTAGATTTTTCCTATTGCATTTCCAATAAAAGAAACCGTAGAAAAAATTCAAATATGTAGGGGAAGGTTTAGAAGCCTTATCCATACTGAAGATAAGGAGATTGTCATCGTAACTAGGTCAAAAGAAGGGGACCTGGACTACATGAAGAGGCCAACACTACCCTAGAACTAGGGCTTGGAATCTTAAATGATCTTCTTATCCTTCTAATTGGTGAAGAGAACAACAACAAAAACCTCGGTACATGGGGAAAATATTCAGATCTCCAGGAAGAATGGGTTTCCATGTGTCTGAAATCCACTTATGTAGATCAAACAATCACAACCAAAATCCATTAAATCTATAGAACAAAATAAGATCTAAAACATATTTCACATTGATGATAGCTTCATCTGTTAGGATATTCCGACACATAGGAAATAGTTAAGTTCAACTTGGTCTAGTATAGATTTAGGTATAGAGTTAGGTAAAGTGTGTTTCTTTACCGTTGTACATTTTGTAACTTACAATCCGACAGTCACGATATGTAGTGATCCGACGGTTCATTCTCTCCTCGGTATTACCGACACTTGATCCGTGGCTTGACACCCGATTGGTCCATGAATTGTATTTAAAGCGCATGGAGGGTCATTTGTAGGTTCACCGTGCATGAGAGAAGCTTATGTAAATTTTCATTCTTTTATTAATAAATTTCCTGTAGTAGCCACGTTGGCACAGGC
>APFE030736613.1:129561-236666 GCA_000404065.3 Pinus taeda | reverse complement strand
TAAACTGACCCTAAGCTAAACCACCCAAAAACAGAGTTAAACAACCAAAAAGCAAAAGAAATCAAACTCTTTTCAGGTCAAAGCAATGATTAAAGGAAAAATCAAACCCAACAATGGATTCCCCAGCAGAGTCGCCAATTTGTCACACGGAATGAGTTATATTTGCGGACAAACCTAACCTTCCTAGGAGTCTAAGACTCTCTAATGACAAACAAACCAAACAAGAGCTATCCTTCTCTAGATGCACATCATTCTACGAGAATTCAAATGTTTTCGATCTTACCTTAGGTCCCACGCTTGTTGTAGCAGTCCAGCCTTGCTGATCCAGATGAGCTCCTCCTTCACTTTTAGACCTGCATACACTAACAAAGCAAACGATTACATAGCATCTGAATATTCATCATAAAACAAAGCATATTTATCATATTGACCAAGGAGTACATGAAATAATTCATTAACAAATCATTGAGAAGAATGGACTTATTTGTATTAAATAATCAAAGGAACCATTACAACCTGAGCCTTGGTGTTGTGCAAGCTCCTCCCAGGGTCCAGCAAGAGATTTCCTCTACTTTGACAAGCTCACCCACTCCCACTATGGCAACAAGGAAGGATAGTGATCTCTCCTCACAAGTCAACAATGGAAGTCCTAATTCCAGCAGCATTTACCCTTTAGAATGTTCAGCTTTCAACCTCCCTCCTCTGGCCCAATGCCTGTATTTATAGTATTCTAGAGGAGGTTATTCAGTTCCAACATCAATGGGATACTCCCTCTTTTGGATGGGGTAGCTCCTCTCTTGATGGGATAAGTTCCTCTATCATAGGGATGCATGAAACATCTCGAGGCGCTCAATACACGTCAAACACTCTTCTAGAAGGCTCTGGAAGTGACCAAAAGTGACGTTTTTAAGATGAAACTCGTGCCTTTTGACCTTTACAGGGGTACGCACCCATCCTTTGGCTTACAGAGCATACAAGTACGCAGGTACAATGAGTTTGGGATGCGTACATGCAGGAAAGGTAGAGAGAACCTGCGTACCCAGAGATAAACATGTTTTTAGTGACTTTCTCTCTTTTTTTAAGCTTGACATGAAGAGCAGAGGTATTAGGCTTGACAAGGAGGATAATATGACTATTGATGGAGCCATATTAACTGCAGATAGTCATGGTGAAAAATTTCAGTGTAACACATATGAACACCTCTGATGCCTGGAGACATAGAAACACTCATGGAAAGTATCTGTCAATTGAAAAACAAACTAAGGAAATTGAACTATTTCGGTGGCCTTGGTACTTATCTTGTTGAGGGTGTGTTGTATTTGGTTTTATGATCGTCATTTTATTGTGAACTAATTTGCATACTAACTTTCAATCCTCTTATGTTCTTGTGTGTCTCTTTTAGGATGGTACTATTACTTTTCTTCTAGAGGCTCACTTTCTTTCTCCTTGCCATGAAAGTACCTTATATGCATCGCAATTGTTTGCCTCACAATGTCAACTTACATACTTGTTTCAAATAATGTTGTATAACCTCTTATGTTAATAATGAATCCAAGGAAAATCCTTAAGGACAATGGCAACCAACCGTATTTTCAGTTGGGGCTCCTATTCTAAACAGTGTGAGGTCTAATGGGGACTTCACATTGGGGATACCCCCTTGGTTGGCGGATTTAAAGCACCATAAATAACTCCCTGACTCGACACATATATAGCCTTGTCTTGACACAACAAGTTATGGTATCCCAAAGGAATAAGGATGGATTTAAATGGCTTTGAATGACATTCGACTTGTGAGAAATTTTCAAAGATCTAAGAAGAAGCTAAAAACTAGATTCACAATTCTTGCTCAAGCATTCAATGAGATAGCTGAATTAATACTACACCTTATAGGTGTAGTGTTATAGGAGGAAAGAGAAGATGATATTTACACTAAACCTTTCATCACTAGTCCCAAGGGAATGGTTGGATCACCCTCTAAAAAGTATGCTAGAAATAAGATAAAAAAAAAAATAGTGGTGGTAGATCCCATCCATGTCAACAAGGACATCCATGATGTCCTTAAGGAATTCCAAGTTGTAGAATTGAATAACCCTAACAAATATGGTAAAGCATAAGAAATAGCAAAAAAAATGGCCAAGATGGTCAAAGAGTAGGAAAAGGTATCCCAATGGTAGTTGGTGAGGCAAAAGGAAAATTGGAGCCAAAAAAATAATGCTAAGTTAGAGAGATCGACCCAAAGAAAAAATAAATAGTAGAAAAGCATTTCTAGTCCCAAGCAACAACAAAGTTTGACTCAAAAACCAGTACAAAAGTGGTCATATGCAAGGTAGTTGGTCAATATTGACTTGACTAGGGAGTCACCATTAGTATCACCAACACCAATGGAAGAGGACATCTCATTGAACAAATCCTCCTAGGGATAGTAGAAAAATTGGCCAAGATGGTCAAAGAGTAGGAAAAGGTATCCCAATGGTAGTTGGTGAGACAAAAGGAAAATTGGAGCCAAAAAAATAATGTTAAGTTAGAGAGATCGACCCAACGAAAAAATAAATAGTAGACAAGCATTTATAGTCCCAAGCAACAAAAAGGTTTGACTCAAAAACCAGTACAAAAGTGGTTATGTGTAAGGTAGTTAGTCAATATTGACTTGACTAGGTAGTCACCATTAGTATCACCAACACCAATGGAACATGACTTCTCATTGAACAAATCCTCCTAGGGATCAAAGTAGATAGAATCGGATGAGGCAACACCACTACCTTTAAAGAAGGATAAAGAGAATCAAAAGCAAGTGCAGACTTTCAAGTCATAATCAAGACAACCAATTGAGTAGTAAAAATCAGATGAATCAAGGAAGAAAATTATGAAGAGAAGTATGAGACAATTAAGGTATCACTAGATTAGCCGACTGTAGAAGTTGAAGAGCCAACTCAACTAAAATAATAGAACCAATGAGAGGAACCAGTTTAGTTAAATGAATCAACTCAACTAGGGCCAACCCCAACAGAAGAGAAAAATGATGCATAAGAGATAGAGATAGGGTATTCAAAGAAAGATAAAATGGAGAAAGAACAAAACAAAGGAAATAGAGCTTGAGCAGACAAAGCAATAAAATACGAAACTACATCAAGCAAAGAAAGCATCATCATCAAGTGGCTATACAACAATAAATCCCATGCAAATAGAAGGAACTTAAAAAAAGCAAGGAGGAGAACAAGTTATAGAAATAAATATTGTAACCTCAATAGCACTAATTTAGGAGACAACCCAATAGTTGACTCCTATAGATGTTATAGTATAAACAACTAACCACATGCAGTAGATCCTTGAACAACAATAGAAAACAATGCAGGAAATGGGGACTTCAACAAAGAAAAACAAGAAGAACCAGTAGGTGCCCCATAGAGCCTTAAATTGTGTTTTGGCCTACTAAAGAGCTTAAAAAAATACCAAGGTAATATTCGACCCGTGGGGAGTTTTTGATAACCAAATTTTTGACCTGCAAAACAACATTAACATGGAAGCAACATTGAGGTGGAGAAATACAATAAGGAAGGCTAGTGCAATAAAATTCAAGGGAAATAAGGATAAGTAAATATGGAAAGAATGCATTGAATTGGCCAAGGAGAAACTGCAAAAAGGACTACAGAACATGAAAATTGATCAACTAGATTATATACAATGTTTGTTTCATCAATTGATCGATGTGAATCTTAATTTAAGAGAATGATCTAGGAGGATGTCAGCGAATCATCATAGTGAATAATCATTTTCTACTGATGATTGTTTACAATCCCATGGTTTTGGTAAACCATGGTATCCACCCATTGTATTTAAAAGGTAGAAGAAAACAAAATACAAATATAATTGTATAATTAGCTTTTACCATATACAACTATAAGTTAGATTTTATCATAGTGATTTATGGTATTTACCCATGGTTTTTTGTAACCCACGGTATTTGAGATCTAACATAAGTCCATGACTCTAGTTGAAAAGGCACCCATAAATAATATAAATATGGGCCTTCACCATTGTAAAAGCCATGAAGTTTTTCCTCATGTAGTCTTCTAAAATCTTGACCATTTTATAAAAATATTTAAGCTCTTATAATCAATTTTTCTCTACATCATTTTTTTGTTCACTTGTGACATATTTTAGTGACAATATTTAGTCTCATTCCTCAAACAATTTGGATTAGAGAAGATCAACTTAAAATTCAACATAGATTTAACAAGAACAAGCAAACAAAATGTATGCCATAATATAAGAAGAGTTTAATAAATTTAAACAAATAAGGAAAAATTTGGAGGCATCAACAAATTAGATAATAGTTACGTTGTCAATTTTGAACAATTATGCAAGTAATTTTGCTACAACTTACACCTGACTCAAAGTACAAGAAATTTTGAACAATTACTTAACTGACAGGAAACGAATGACATAATAATTTTGAGCAAGGCAAGCCATATTGCCATAGAGTGTTGCTTAGATGGAGGTCAAGGCAGTAGTCATCCAAAAGGAAATACATGGTTTAGAGAAGGGAAGTGGTCACAAATAGAAGCAAACAATGTTATTCAACATTTCAATAAATCGCTAGATCAAGCATAATCACTAGAATATAGTGCAACCCCAACCTATAGGAAGTAAAAGAAGCTTCCTTAACACACAAAAAATGGAATATTTTTCTAATATTACTTCTTTATGGGAGAAATCTCATTATATTAGCTATGAATGTTCCAACTTTGATCAATAGTTGAAAATACTTGTGTCATACATCCAAAGGCCAATAATAAGATGTCCTCAAGATTCAACACGTAATGACGATATACTTTGAATTCACCTGTATGACCAAGGTTTCGATGTTTTGCACCTACAACTTCAGAGTCTGATTTTCTAGAAACAAATTGATAGTCAAAATGCACCGAGACAGAAGTAGAAGGCGTTTAGTGGAAAAAACAATAAAATCAACAAAAAAGAGTCAAACCACTTGGCAGAGATGTACTCATCTATACATGGTCTAAGACCATTTTTGAAGAATTATAAACTACATCTCCACAAACATCAATAGTACAAGTATCAAATCCAGTGATCCATAAGATTTCAAGGGTATTCCACTGGAAAAATCATCACAACAAACCTGATAAAATTATACTTAAAAAACTGGAATCTATATTATGTGGATTATTTTTCCTTAAAATTTTGGATTTATTAAGTTACAATTCCATGCATGCAATATGTAAAATACAAAAAATAGAGAACATATGAAAATACAATCACTCACAGAACACAAGATATACCCTGATAAACCCTTTAAAGAGAAAACCTAGTTGGAAGGTGAGGTTGCTCTACTCTCTTTCTCTGAATGGAAAATGGATTCAAGTATAAAGAAGTGAGGCTTGTGGCCTGTGGGCTGCTACAATGCATAAATCCTCTTCGTTTTCTTTCTCCCTATCCACACTTGAAATCTTGCTCATTTATGGAATGAAATTCACTTAAATAGAATGGAACCCCTTTTCCTCCTAATGGCTTGGTTATAACACAACTTGATAGCCTAATAGTTGTTAGGTTTGACTCCTTCAACTCTTAACCAAAGTTACAATATTGACTCTTCTAGATTCTTATTCATCATGATCATGTGGCTATCCCCTTTTCCATGAATAATGGGGGCTGACATTGCATCATCTTTAATTATGGTGGTCAAAATAGGAAGTTCAACTTCCGATTGGTACAAATTTTTCATACGGACTCTAATTAAGGAGATTCTTACATTGTTGGAAATGTCTCTATGCGTGGAATAGCACAAAATTGTGTAGCATTTAAGCGGCAGATGTTTACCCCCAAAAAACACCATTTTATGCCTCAAGCTACACATAGAAGATTTCTTACCCCTATTTTCCAAATTGGGTCTTGATGGTATAAATGGTCCCATGAGTTGATTCCTTCACTTTTTCCACTTTGAAACCATCGAGAAGGATGAAAAAAAATATTAATGATCCAATATGGATCACACCTCCCCATTTTGGGAGGCTTTTGGTTCCCAAAATATCTTATTGAATGAGGTGAGAAAAATTGTCCTCTGTATTCTCTCGAGTATACTATTTATCTTTTTCCAGAAGTTATTCTTTCAACCCAATCTACCAAAGGTCATGTTTCCTTTGTCTTGTTTCCTCTTTTCAGAATTTGTAGAAAATCTTATGGTCGGTTAACCCGATAATGTAATATAAATCAAAGCAAAATACTATAACCTACTTCTACTATCAATTTGTGGAAGCTTAAATATCGAGATAAACAATATAACCAGAAGAAGAAGAATCAATGCACAATACACATGAAAATACTTTGGGGAAAGCCTTGGCTAAAAACCCCACATTGTATTATCATACAAGGTGGAAATACATAGGAATTATACAAAGCCTTAGCTCTCACAACTAGCCATCTCTCAGTACAATCCTCACAGATGCTCACAGGAAATCTTGGCTTCTCTCCAGCCTTCCTCTCTACCCTCCAAGCTCCTATTTCTTTGCACTGTTCCTTGTGGATGATTTCCTGTTACCAAGTGGAAAACTCTTCCACCAAAACTGTGCAATCCTCAAGGATAAATCCTTGACTTCATGCATGAGTTTTCTCTTTGAGAAAACACATGAAAATGATAGTACATTGTCCTTGACTTTAATCTCAACTGAGTCTTTCTCAGAATAGACATGCATGAGTTTCTAATGAGGGAATATTCAGTTAACTGGAGTAGCACTAGTTGAGTGCATGCATGCATCAACTGACTGTTAACTCACTATTAGTTCCTCAAACAGTTTGGAACTAATTTAACTAGACTTAAATTAGTAAACTGAGTTAACTAATTACAACTCAAATATAACTCAATATTATCTCCTTAATTAAAGGGATAACTCTTGTATGACTTCATAAAGACTTCAAACTTGAATTTCTCCAACTAATTAATTCAAAATTAATTAATTAATTATTTCCAAGTAGTTGTTAATACTAAATTCGATTTTAATTCACAATTTAATTCAAGGACAAATTAAATTGGAATATTCTTGTTTCCATATTTCAATGCTCCCTCTCAACAAGAAATGGATTATCTGCCACCCCAATCATGTCTCTATGGAACTCAAATTTACACTTTGTCAATGCCTTTGTCAAAATGTTAGCATCTTGCTCCTTTGTCGAAATATACTACAGCAACATGATCCTCCTCGCTACACAAACTTTGAGATGATGATACCGGATGTCGATGTGCTTGGACCTATCATGAAATACTAGATTCTCAGAGAGTTTGATACAACTTTAATCATCACAATAGATCACAGTTGGATCCATCCTCTAATTAAACAAACCAACTAGGATTTTTCGCATCCAAATGGCGTCACATGCTGCCTGACTTGCAGCCATGTATTCTGCCTCTGTCGAGTTGAGTGCAACCAACCTTTTTTTCCTATTGTACCAAGAAATTGTTGTTGACCCAAGGTTGAAAAACCCTCCTGATGTGCTCTTCCGATCTGATGGACTCCCTACCCAATTTGCATCAATAAAGCCCTATAGCTTCACTCCCTTTGTCTGTTTGTACCATAATCCATACTGAGATGTGCCTCTTAGGAATCTCAATACATGCTTTTTCATCTTCCAAAACATCTTGGTAGTTTGAACCATCACTTGACTTAGTTGGTTCACCGCATAGAAAAAATATGCTCATGTGTTCATTAAGTACATCAGTGAACCCACAAGATGCTTGTACACAGTAGCCTCTACCACTTCTCTTGAAGTAGCAACCTCCTGCCTCTAGTTACCTACTAGAGGATTATGCATGGGCTTTCACTTCTCCATGTGGAATCTCCTGAGTATCATGTTGGCATGCTTTCCTTGAGACACAAACAACTCCCCATCCTTCTGCCACACTTCCATGCCAAGGAATTAATGCATGAGACCCATGTCTTTCATCTCAAATTCTCTTGCAAGGTCCTCCTTGCAAGACACGATCAACTGATCATCACTAGTCAATATGAGATCATCGACATAAAGAACGATGATCAACAGCTTACCTTTCACCACGATGTGGTACAGGTTCACATCTGCTTCACTCTTTGTGAAGCCTAACCCAGTGAAGTAGTTGTCTATCCTGGTGTACCAAGCACGAGGTTCTTTCTTCAGCCTGTAAAATACTCTCTTGAGTCAGCACACATGTGACTCACGATCGAAGGTCTCAAAACCTTATGGTTGCTCTATGTACACCTATTTCGCAATCTGGCCATTGAGGAATGCAGTCTTCACATCCATCTGATGGATCTTCCAACCCATCTGTGCTGATAGTTCCAACACAGATATGATAGATGAGTACCTTGCGAAAGGAGAAACTTTCTCATCATATTCAATCCCCTCGACCTGTGAAAAGCCATGGGCAACAAATCTTGCCTTATGCTTCTCCACACTACTATCAGTAGCTTTCTTTAGCTTGTAAAGCCAGCAGGAACTCACAACTGACTTGTTCATCAGTATCAAAACCACATCCCAAACACTGTTATGAACTATGGAGTCATACTCCTTCACCATAGCATCAACCCAAATTGGCTGATGCACTACTTCGTTAAAGGAATATGGCTCAATCTCAACACATTCCCTAGAAAGGGCCATGTATCTAGTGTACCTCTCAGGTGACCTCCTCTGTCTACCCTGAGAAGATGGTTCTCCCACATTCTCTCTCACATCCTCCAACAATCTATCAGCTTCTCTTGTGCACTTTCGTCCATCTCTAAAAGACTCTGCTTGAGTGGATGTCTCCACTCCTGGGACCTCTGCATGCAGTTGCTCCGCATCAGTCTGAGGCTCCTCCTCCTTAGGAACCAATAGTTCCTCCATAACATGTAGTTGGAGCTCCCTCTCAAGGGAAACTCACATGGCCTTCTGTTCATCAAACTTGAGATCTTTGCGAACCACTGTCCTCCGACTAGTAGGCAAGTACACCTGATAGTTGTGAGGTGTATCAATGTACCCCACAAATATCCTCAACTCTACTATCAGCTCAATCTTCTTCCGTGCATCCTTTTTCACATGGAAATATATCGATGAGCCAAAGATTCTGAAGTGACCCACATCTAGTCTCTTACTGAAGAAAGCTTCCCCTAGTGTCTTCATCCCAAGTACGTGATGTAGGCTTCTATTCTGGAAATAGACCAATGTGTTGCATGCCTCATCCCACAAGTGAAGTGTTAGGCCTTGGTCATGCAGCATTTCCTATGCTGCCCCTACAATAGTTCTGTTGTTCCTCTCGGCCACCCCATTTTGCTGTGGGTTATGAGGTGTCGTCAACTCTCATTTAATTCCTTCCACTGCACAGAAGTCCTTAAACTCTTGAGAGACATATTCTCCACCATTTTCACTTCTCAAGGCCTTGATCTTCTTCCCTGACTCTTTCTCGACCAAAGCTTTGAAATCACAAAATTTTGTGAAAGTTTGGTCCTTCTTCTGCATGAAATAAATCCAGCATTTACGAGAATAGTCATCAATGAAAATCACGTAATACCTTTGCTTCGTTGTGGATGTTGTTGAGAATGGTCCACACAAATTAGTATGAACTCACTCTAAGATATCCTCTGCTCGACTGTCTTGATCATGGAAGGAAGACTTGGTGTACTTTCCCAAGGTACAACCTTTGCATGTGTCAACTTACTCAAGTTTACCTTTGGGAAGTCCTGTAGATATCTGCTGCATTATCTTCAAAGCCCCATGATGCAAATGGCCCAACCACCTGTGCCACAACTCACCAATGTCTTGGCTTTGCACCCATTCTACCAATGTTTATAGAGATTCTTCACCCGAATCCCTATCCTATTGGTCTGACCTGTGGCTATGTGTCTTAGGAAAGCCTTTCCTTTACTGAAAACAACATCGTAGCTTTTTTCCTCCAACATTATGACCAATACCAAGTTCTTCTTCAGTCCAGGCACATAAATCACATCTGTCAAGGTGAGAGGAGCTCCATGCTTCCTCTAAAAATCAATCGTGCCCACTCCTTAAACATTATACCTTCCATCATCACCCATCTCTATGCGCATCTTGAGGTCTTTCTCCTCCAAGGCACTAAATAAATTTTTATCTCCAGTCGTGTGGAATGAGGCTCCACTGTCAAGAAAACAGACACAACCCATCATCGATGACCCCATGCATGCAATGCAGGTAAATTCCATTTCAAACTAAGAGGCTAATGCCTCACCTTCCGATCCTTTCGAGGATCCCTTCTTGGACTTCTTTAATGGGAAATTAGTTGCATAATGTCCCATCTTGTGACAATTAAAGAATCTTACTTTAGACATGTCACCCTTCTTCCCTCCATGAGAAGAATTTGATTTAAAATGGGAAGCCTTCCCCTTCCCTTTTCTTGCCTTACTTGCTAAGCCCATATTTTCTTAATCATCAATATTGGACGAAGAACCATCTCGTGTGCTCCTCCTGCATAAGATCTGACCACAGTCATTCCCAATCCGAAAATTTCTCCCTTCCATTCACAGAGTGTTGGTATCTATTCCACCTCTTTGGAAGGCCAACGAGAGAAAGGCTCACCATACCATCATCGACAATAGTTATTCCCACACTGCCAAGCTCATCTCTGTAGGTGGTGAGCTTGTTCAGATATGTGGGAATAGTATCACCCTTCTCCATCTTGATTCTTCGAAGCTTATCCTTGAGCGCCAATTTCCTCTGGTCACTATTGTTCTGGTAGAGGTCCTTCAACGTCTTCCACATTGAAAATGGAGTATCCTTTCCATGCAAACTCGAGACAATATGGTCTCGAAATCCCTCAAGGATGATTTGTCTCGCCTTCACCACACACTTCTTCCACTCAGCCAACTCTTGTGCATTAGTCAAAGCTGGCTTTGCGATTTCTTGATCAATGAATTTCTTCAAGCCATTGTCTTCTAATACATCCTCCATTCTATCTTTCCACACTATTTAATTCGAGCTACCTTCCAAGCCATACTCAAGTCTCAAGCCATAGAACGCCATTGGCCAACCTTGAAGTATGATATGAATTTGATTTGCACCTGCAACGCTGAACTTCAAACTTCAAATTCTCTTCTCAGTGTACTATTCATAGCTACGATACCATGTAGAAAAATTCTACAAATCCAGCTCTCATACCATGTAGATAATTTCTACAAATCCAGCTCTAATACCATGTAGAAAATTTGATGGTAGGTTAACATGATATAGCAATATAAATCAAAGAACAATATTATAACCTACTTCTACTATCAATTCGCAGAATCTTAAAGATCGAGCTAAACAATATAACTAAAAGAAGAAGAATCAATGCATAATACACATGAAAATACTTTGGGGAAAGCCTCAGCTAAAAACCCCACACTGTATTATCATACAAGGTGGAAATACATAGGAATTATACAAAGCCTTAGCTCTCCCAACTAGCCAGCTCTCAGTACAATCTTCATATATGCTCAGAGGCAATTTTGGCTTCTCTCTAGCCTTCTTCTTTGCCCTTTAAGTTCCTATTTCCTTGTGTTGTTCCTTGTGGATGATTTCCCGTTACCAAGTGGAAAACTCTTCCACCAAAACTATGCAATCCTTAAGGATGAACCCTTGACTGCATGCATGAGTTTTCTCTTTCAGAAAACACATGCAACTGATAGTGCACTGTCCTTGACTTTAATCTCAACTGGGTCTTTCTCATAATAGACATGCATGAGTTTCTGATGAGGGAAACTTCAGTTAACTAGAGTAGCACTAGTTGAATGCATGCATGCATCGACTGACTATTAAATCACTATTAGTTCCTCAAACAGTTTGGAAATAATTCAATATACCAAAGGTGATGTTTCCTTTGTCTTGTTCCCTCTTTTGCAGAATTTGTAGAAAATCTGATGTAGGTTAACCCGATAATGCAATATAAATCAAAGCAGAATACTATAACCTACTTCTACTATCAATTTGTGGAAGCTTAAAGATTGAGCTAAACAATATAACCAGAAGAAGAAGAATCAATGAACAATACACATGAAATACTTTGGGGAAAGCCTCAGCTAAAAAACCCACATTGTATTATCATACAAGGTGGAAATACATAGGAATTATCCTATTTCCTTGCACTGTTCCTTGTGGATGATTTCCTGTTACCAAGTGGAAAACTCTTCCACCAAAACTACGCAATCCTCAAGGATAAATCCTTGACACCATGCTTGAGTTTTTTCTTTGAGAAAACACATGCAACTGATAGTACACTTTCCTTGACTTTAATCTCAACTAGGTCTTTCTCAAAACAGACATGCATGAGTTTCTAATGAGGGAATATTCAGTTAATTGGAGTAGCACTAGTTGAGTGCATGCATGCATCAACTAGTTGTTAACTCACTATTAGTTCCTCAAACAGTTGGAACTAATTTAACTGGACTTAACTCAATAAATTGAGTTAACTAATTACAACTTAAATATAACTCAATATTATCTCCTTAATTTAAGGGATAACTCTTTCATGACTTTAGAAAGACTTCTAACTTGAATTTCTCCAACTAATTAACTCAAAATAAATTAATTAATTATTTTCAAGTTTTTGTTAAGACTAAATTCGATTTTAATTGACAATTTATTTCAAGAACAAATTAAATTGGAATATTCTTGTTGCCATATTTCAACAGAATTATATCATCTTTCAACTCTACCTGATCATCTAGTGCTAAATTCTCTATAGATGGTATGACCTATTCCTCTTCTTGATCTTGCATGGAAGGCTCAAATATTTTTAGATTCTCTACATTCAACATTGAGTGTATGCATATGTATGGGGGTAGATTGAGTCTATACATGTTGCCTCCTACCTTTTCCAGTATCTCAAAGGGATCATATTGTAGAGCCTTAATTTTATTACTAGGACCATGTAACCTCTCCTTATTCAACTATAACCATACTCTCTTTCCCACCTTGAAGGACTTCTTTGTTTTATGATGATCATGCTTGGCCTTATATTTTTCGTGTGACATCGAAAATGTATCTTATACGTGTAGATGGATTTACCTAATCTTTGCAACATATTTTTCTTGCCTTAATGAATCCCCTATAATATCCTCCCTCACTCCTCCTTGTTGCGCATATGTAATATCCAAAGGTGAAGGTGGAAAATATCCAAAACAAGTTTCAAATGGTGTCCTACCAACAGAAGTGTGGACTAATATGTTATAAGATTGTTGTATATATACCATATTTTCATCCCATATAACATTTTTTTTCCTTAAGGAATCCCTTGTAAGATCTTCCCTCACTCCTCCTTATTTCCCATATGTAACATCCAAAGGTGAAGGTGGAAACTATCCAAAACAAGTTTCAAATGGGGACTGACCAATAGAAGTGTGGACTAATCTGTTATAAGAGTGTTGAATATATACCATATTTTCATCCCAAGTCTTCAAATGCCTCTAATTGTAACCATCAAAACCTGTGCCAAAGTCATGTTGACTACTTCTATCTACCCATATGTTTGTGGATGGAGTGTTGTATACCTATTCAAATTCATGTCCATCTTCTACCACAATGTAGTCTAGACTACACTAAGAAATCTTGTGTCCCTATTTGAAACAATGCTCCTTGGTATCCCAAATTGCACCCAGACCTGTCCAAAGAACAATTTTGTTGCTTCTTTCCCACTAATGGTATTTTTACTAGCCATTAGAACACGCATCTTACTGAATCTATCAACTACCATGAATAGATGGTCATGTACCTTCCTCATTGTTGGTAAACCTCCCACAAATTCCATGGAAATGCTTTCCCAAGGATGAGTGCGTACAAGTAAGGGATGATATAGACCCAGTTTCCTATTAGTAGGCTTGTTATTACAACAAGTCATGCATCTTCCTATGAACCTAGATACCTATTTTTACATCTTGGGCCAATATGCATACCTCTACAAGTTGGTCATTGTCTTCCCTACACCAAAGTCCCATGCAACCTTAGATGTGTGAGCCTCTCTAATTAGTCACAATTGCTCACCTTTACAAACACCTAATGTATCCTAAATGTACAATAACATGTCTTAAAGATGGATTTCGATCAAGTCAGTTTGGAAGTCTCTTCGACCTGCTACGAATGCCTGTGCACTTGCTACCATTAACCAAACCCTGCAACCCTAATCATACCTGACGGACTTCGCCACGTCGTCGAACCACTGCTGAGAGCCTTTCATGGCAAAGCCAGCAGGAGGGGCGGGCTCTGCCCCCCCTCCTTTGACTTCCCCAACCGCTGGCGCGAATCGGATCAAGACCCCTCTGACCCCTTCTGGAAATATCCCAGAATCTGAGCAGGAAGGAAAAAGGACCAATGACAAAGAGATTCCCGCAGATCAGCCTGAAGAGACAGACATAGAAACAGAGAAGCACCAAAACGCCTCTTCGTCACAGCCAAAGGCGACCTCGGCTACTTACATTCCGAAGGCAGCAGAACGCATCAAGATAGAACTGCCCAGTCATCGAATAAACGGAGAGATCCAATACATGCTGGATCACGCCTTAATCGGGAAATTTCTGGGCTTTTGGCCGACAGAAAAGGCCTTGAATGGATGGATCGCATCAAAGTGGAAACTCAAAGGACAAGTTACACTACAACTTGGCCCAAAAGGCTTCTTCACCGCCATATTCAATTGTGTGGAGGACAAATCCAGGATATTTGAGGGTGGCCCATACTTCTTTAATTCATCAGGACTGTACCTCACAGAATGGAAGCCACGATTCAACCCTGATAAAGAAGATTTCAGCTGGGCTCCTGTATGGATCCGAATGTACTCCCTCCCAGTGGAATATTGGAAGGAAGAAACGCTTGCAGACATTAGCAACAAATTGGGGACCTTCATCAAAGTTGCAGCGGAAACGAAGACCCGCAAAAATACATCCTATGCTCGGATCTGCGTGCAGATGCATCTTACCAAGACTCTGGCAGATTCGGTAAGTCTCTTTCATGATGAGTTTGAATGGATCCAAACTCTTGATTATGAACACATCCCCTTTCATTGCCGCAAATGCCATGTGCATGGTCACCTCTTCAGAGACTATCCTCTCAATCAGCAATTCAAAGCCTCACTCAATGAAACCTTGACCGATTCGGAGGGCTTCACCAAAATCCCTAACCGCTGCAGGCACACCAAGAAAAACCAAGCAGTCCCTAAAAATACTATCGGGTCAGACTCATGGAACAAATTTTCTCCTCTCGCTACCCAAGACCCTCATAGCACGGAGCCTTTGGAATCGGTTTCTCAGCCCTCTACGTCCCTTAATCCCTCTACCCCCATGCATGCCTTTAATCTTGGTTCTTTTCACTCTCCTCTCCCACCATTGGAAGACATCTCAAAGGTAGCTCCAAACCCCAGCTCTCCATCTTCTGGCAAAGGGAAATCCATTCTAGACTCCAAGCAGCAAGCCTCTGCCATGGATTTAGATGCAGTGTTGGCTTTAAGCCTACAAGAAACTATGGAGGAGGATGAGCAAAGTGCCCCTAGCAACATGGAACAAGATCCAGAGAACATTATCCTAGAAGGTATTGACATCTTAAAACTTGAAACAGCTTGCAAGCAAAAAGATTATAATACCATACCTCCCTAGCAAATAGATCGGCTAGAAGGAGTCCTAGCCAAGGTGTAGCACAACAAAAATCTCGGCATACAGGGAGGAAGCCCATGGAATGGAAAAAAGAACCTCAAAGAAACTAAGAAGAGGGGGCGCAAGACGGATCTTCAGCGAACCATTGCAGTGGGAGAATTACTTATGGAATCAGGGGGATTCCCTAAGTTGACTAAGTACTACAAACCCACATCTCAGTTACCATGAAGCTCATCTCCTGGAATGTGAGAGGACTCAACAGCCCCTCAAAACACAGGATGATCAAGAACTTGATTCAACAAGAAAAACCTTCCATAGTTTTTCTTCAAGAAACTAAAAGCAGCACTACAGCTATGGAAAAAGCTCGAAATAAGATTTGGGCAGGCAGCAGCTCAATGTCAGTAGATGCCTCAGGGGCTTTGGGTGGACTTTCCATACTATGGAATCCGCAGATCCTTACACTTTATGATTTCCATGTCACCCACTTCCTAATTCAAGCATCCTTTCATCTAATCGGCACTAATATCCATGGGCATCTCTCAAATGTATACTTTCCGCAAAACATACAACAAAAATTGGATCTGCTGGAAACAATCTCCATTCTAAATGAGAACAGAAGGTTCCCTCTATGGATCAGTGGAGGAGACTACAACATCATATAATTGCTGGAGGAGAAGACAGGTGGCAGAACAAGGCTAGAGAATGATAGCAAAGGACTCAGAGATTTTATTCAGGACAACCACCTAATGGACATTCCTACCACCAATGGAATCTTCACCTGGACTAACAAGCACAGCGGCACTCATCATATCTCTTCTAGGCTTGATAGGTTCCTCCTCTCAGACAATGCAATCCATCTAGGGGGGACTTCACTACATCAATTTTACCCCATGGAGGATCGAACCACTGGCCCATTATGCTTCAATGGTCTCGACCTGGTACACGCTGCAATAGCCCCTTTCGATTTGAAGCCTTCTAGCTTACAAATCCAAAATTTAAGAAAATAGTAGAAGAAGCATGGAAGTCCTATATGTTGCCAGAGGGAGCCAAAATGTATCAATTCCAACAAAAGTTAAAAAACTTAAAACAAGTCCTCAAAAATTGGAATCGAGCACAATTTGGCAACATACAGGTAAATCGCCAAAGGCTGGAAAAGCAAATGGAAGCGCTACAACAAGCTATCATCAGAGAAGGCCGGACAGAGGAACAATCACAACAAGAGAAAATCCTCTAGCAACAAATTGAAGAACGGAGGCAACAAGAAGAAATTCTCTAGCAACAAAAATCTCGAATCAGCTGGCTAAAAGAAGGTGAAAAGAACACCAAATTCTTCCATGGAACAGCTATTCAAAGGCGTATGCACAACAAAATCACCTTCATCAACAACCAACAAGGGAAACGAGTTGAAGCCCACGAAGACATGGAAAAAGAATTCACAAACTACTTTAAGGATATCCTCAAAGAGCCGGCAGGAAACAGAGAAGCGGAAATTAGAACCATCACTCAGCATATTCCTCGAATAATAATAGAGGAGCACAACAACAAACTGCTGCAGCCCACATCTCTAAAGGAAATTGAAGAGGCCATGAACCAGCTCAAGGACGGCAAAGCCCCTGGGCCGGACGGCTTTACAGCCAACTTCTACCACGAATTTTGGGAGCTCATCAAGGAAGAGGTCTGGGAACTAGTGGAAGAATCAAGAAGTATGCATTGGATTCTCCCGGCCCTCAATACCACCTTCATAGCATTAGTCCCCAAGCGTGCTGAGCCAAGCAAGCCTGAAAATTACAGACTTATAGCTTTATGCAATGTAATATATAAACTCATCACCAAGGTCATAGCAAATAGGCTCAAACCTCTCCTTCCATTACTCATTTGGCCAGAACAAACAGGTTATGTTGAAGGGCGGCAGATCATGGATGGCATCATCTTATCAAATGAGGTGATTCACTCATTAAAGCTTCTGAAAAAGCCAGGTATGCTCCTAAAACTAGACTTATCTAAAGCCTTTGACAAGCTCAGTTGGAATTACATATAAAAAATACTTTTGGCTTTTGGATTCAATTTCACTTGGACAAGATGGATCATGAATCGGATATCCTCTCCTAGCTTTTCTGTCCTGTTGAATGGTTCTCCTTCCTCTCCCTTCTGGCCATCTCGGGGCATAAGACAAGGGGACCCTCTATCGCCTTTCCTATTCGTCCTCATGGCTGAAGGGCTTGGCAGACTGCTAAAGGCAACTGTCTCCTCCCATACGCTCAAAAGCATCTCTGTCCATGGCCTCCCTCCTCAATCTCACCAGCGGTTTGTTGACGACACCATGCTATTTGGACACCCTTCCTCTCAAGAAGCCTCTGTTTTTAAAACCCTGCTCTCCATTTTCTCCAACGCATCTAGTACCTCCATCAATGCCTCGAAATCCCAACTTTACTTCTTTAACACCCCCCCCACCATGCAAAGAAACATGGCCAGAATTCTAGGGTTCACTATCTCCAAGCTTCCATCATCCTACTTAGGGGCTCCCCTAGCAGCTGCTACAATAAAGCATTCCTCCTGGAAGACTCTTCTAGACAAGCTTGAATCTAAACTTTCTCTTTGGACTTTCCAAGCTCTCAACATTGCCAGCATGCTCGTTCTGATCAAATCAGTCCTACAGACCATGCCTCTGTACCTCTTTTCAATCTTGGCAGCCCCAAAGTGGGTTCTCAAAACCATTCGCAATCTCCAACGTAACTTCCTTTGGGGTTCATCAGGCTTGAACAAAAAATGGGCGCTGGTCAATTGGCAAGATGTCTGCAAACCCAAGTCTGAAGGTGGACTAGGCTTGCGAGATCCCCTTCAAAGCAACAATACTATGGGTGCTCGAATGTGGTGGAACTGGATCACCAAGCCTAACTCACCATGGGCTAAATTATGGCAGGCCAAATATGCGTTGGGCAGTCAATGGAATGATTTAATCGGAATCAACTCCACTACACAAGGATCGCCCATATGGAACACAGCCAAACCCCACAGTAAGTTCATTCAAGATCACAGTTTCTGGGAGATTCACTCAGGTACTACGGCAAGATTCTGGGAGGACTCATGGCAACAGCTCCCCAAGCTAGCTACATTATTTCAAAGGCCCCTCTGGCAAGCACAGATGCAGCAAGCAAACCTCACTTATGTTCATTAATTCTGGCAACAATCTGAAAGTCATGACTTTAGAATCTAGAAGCAAGCCAGTCTCTGGCAGAGGGATTGGCTAGGAGAGTCATATTCTGATATAGATCAAGAACTATCATACATAAGAATCCGACACTCCACTCAACAGGACCGACTTAGGTGGGGCCATATGCCTAAAGGAACATTCACCACCAAAGAGGCTCACCAGCTAAGATACACCCAAAACCAGATAGATAAGGACCGTATCTGGGAAAAGGTTTGGTAGCCAGGACTGTGGCCCAAAATTTCTACCTTCTTATGGCTCCTCAGTAAACGGAGAATACTCAATTGGGACAACCTGGTTAAGCGTGAATTTGTAGGGCCATCAAGATGCCCAAATTACAACCTTCACTCTGAGACAATCAGCCATCTAATGGAAACATGTCAATTAGCTACGCAAATATGGAGGAAAGTCGAAACTTGCAATATGAGATCAGTAGCCAGGGCAGAGGATATAACAGAAAACATAAGAAAATGGCCCAAGAACCCCTTTAAGAGTCAGCTTCTTAACTTTATGTGGAGCCTCTTACCAGGCTTTATATATTGGACTCTTTGGAAGGAAAGAAATCATAGAATCTTCAATAATACCTCCCAGTCAATAGACGCCTTGTGGCTGATTCTCAAAAAAAACCTACAAGAAACTCTTGCCATCAGAACTTGGTCAAATGCAGATCTGTCAGACTCTCCAATGGAAAGCAAGATTCTGAGGGCGTGGAACCTGAACCTCTCAGCACTAACGACGGATAGCACCCGATCCTCCTACAGCACCACCTCTCCAATTAGCTGGTCCCCTCAGGCTAATGCCATCTACAAGTTAAACTTTGATGGGGCAGCCAAAGGAAATCCAGGACAAGCGGGCTTCGAAGGAATCTTCAGAAGTCACACAGGAGCAATAATGAAAATATTCTATGGCTCTCTAGGCAAAGACACCAACAACGCAGCCAAATTAGAAGGACTATGGACAGGCATATGTATTGCAGATCAAGATCACTTCTTCCCATTGGAGGTAGAGGGAGATTCCCTTATCCTTATTGCAGCCGCTCAAAGAATTCAGGCAGGCACGCCAGCTGTCAAGGTGGCCGCTAGCTGGAGGTTGTTAAGTAGACTGGAATCACTGGAGGAAAAGCTACAAAATCCCCAAAGCATAACCTTCAAGCACGTAAGAAGAACAGCGAACAAAGTTGCAGATAGATTGGCCAACCAAGGGGCATCTCAGCGCATTCCATATTTCTCAGGATCTCTGGATACATTAGATGATGACAATCTCAAATATGACTGCATTTCTCTGGCGCAGAAGGATCTCACCCTCCCGTATGCGGGTGATGGCGGGACGTGTTTAGAGGGTAGGTGGTCATGTGGGCAAGTGGCAGCCCAGAGGTGACAGACGGTACCCTGCAAGGAATGATAAAACCTCACATGAAATCCGATGGCAGAGGAATTTAATGCCAGTCCTCTCAGCTCGAGTGAGCTGCTTGGCAACCAGTGCAATGGAGGGTATTAACGTTGGAGGGCCTGTTCATCCGGGGGATATGGTTTGGCATAAGGTGAAATCCTTGATGCGCTCTGCGGAGGAAGGGGGAAGTGATACGGAGTTCACTCAGCCTGTTTCAGAGACAGGGAAAAGCAGGCCCTGCTACTGCATTACAATTGTGTAGGTCCTCTGCACAGAAGCAACTCCTGCGGCTTGCGTGAGACTGCAATTGGAAAATCTTGCGATGCAAAGGGAAAGGCAGAGAATGTGTAGCAGGTGAGGGGGCACCAGAGGTAGAGCCTCCACGCGGAGGCAAGGTCACATTTTGCCCTCCTCCTCCATTGAAGTCACGTCGGTGCCATAGCGGTTCCAAGGCAGCAATGATGAAGGTGGCAGAGGAGCTGGTAGAGACGCAAGAGCGGAAGGAGGTCAGGAGGAATCTCCCACGCTCAGGTATAGGCTTCCCTGCCCTCAAGCTAATTCAACCCTTATTATCTCTATTATGGTTGAACCTGGTGCTACACAGGATGAGGCAATTCACATGGCAGACTATCATGTGCATGGGGTAGAGCCCATACCAGAATGGCAATGCCAAAGCAAAGAAGAATCCCCCATCACGTGCCATCCGGTTCGGGCAGGAACAAGCCATTTGGTTCATGGACGAGGGTCTGGAATTGACCTTGAGCGCCCAGCCAAGGAATGCATCCCCTCAGCCTGTCCTATGGCGCTAGCTAGTCCTAGCAAGCCGGTTCAGGAAGGGCCCTCTGGTGCGGTCATCCCTCTCTCAGACTCTGATTATTCTCTCCTATTTGGGTGTCAAGTAGAAGAGGTGCCCTACACCACTGATGAAGAATGAGCTTGCTCTTGGTTACCTCTGCTGCAAGAGCATTTCTATGTTTTTATCTTTATGTCTATGATTCGTCCAAGCGGCATCAGTATCTATATCAACGTGTCAGCTGTAATTGTCTATGTGTCTGTCTGTCTGTGTCTTGGTCTATTCAATGTCCTTGTGTCTTCAGTTTCAATGTGTCGAGCCTTTGGCAAATTATCATATTCCAAATTTTGATAACGTTCAATTTTGGGAATGTAATCAGGGCAAGAAGAGGGCTTCCAGACAGATTCCCATAGCCTTGCCCATTGTAACTCATATGTATTTCTGATTTTTGTATGATAATAGAATTAGTCTTATTCAAAAAAAAAAAAAAAAAAAACATGTCTTAAAGATGGTGGTCAATTGTATTGTCACCATCATGCACATAAATCTAGTTGTCCAACTTCTGAAACACCTTCTTGAAGTCCTAATCCTCTAAACGTCGATATTTATATGCATCATAGGTGAATGGCTCCAAGTGCATCATAATTCCAAAAGTTGTGATATTTTATGTGGGTCGCCTTAAAAGAAATTTGGCCAATTTTTTTGTGTTTCCCTTCTTGTACTTGATCACTAAATGAAATTATTATGAAATCCTCATCCACTTGTAATGCCTCATTTGTTCTAGCTTACTCTGGGCATGTAAATGATGTAGCGGATTGTGATCTATGTGGATTACTGTCTCCTTTACATCAAATAGTGTTTCCATTTCTTGAAATCTTGCACCAGGATGTAGAGGTCCTTGTCGTAGGTATGGTAGTTAAGAACTGCCCCATGAAATACTTTAGAATTTTAGCATACAGGCCTTCCTTCCAACATAAAGACCGCTCCCATAGCATACCCACTTGTGTCTATCTCTACTTTGAAGGGATACTACAAGTTCAGCAATGCCAGAATTGGTGCTTCACTAATCTTTTTTTTTAACACCTCAAAGACCCTTTACTAACCCTTTCCCCTCTATAAACCCTTCTCACTCACTCTTAGGGCGTAGAGTGGTGTTGCTACTATTGAAAATGGGCCTATGAATTTCCTCAAGTATTGTGTTGCCCCAATGAAACTCCTGGCCTCAAAAACATTAATAGGCACCAACCACTTCATGATGGCCTCCATTGTAATGTCCCTTTTTGAATGATACTTTTTGAGAATGACTCAGTATCCTATTTAATTTCCTTACACTACAGATGGTAAAAATGGGATTGATTAATTTAATATGTAATATCTGTTTCTCAGTGATCACTTTTGGATAACGACTCGGTAACTTATTTGATTCTCATAGGCTATAATTGGTAAATGGATATCTATTAATTTAATTGTTTAAATGACACTTGGATGAAAAAGAAACATGTAAAAGCGACATGAATAATTAAATTATAAAAAATGGGGTTATAAAAGAGAAACCCTAATATTCTAATTACTCGTGGTATTCTGATGACACCCATGATATTCTGATGATAAAAGAGAGATTGGAGCTCACTCTTAGGGCATGCATTAGCTATTTTTCTAAAAAAAATTTGGTGAGATATTAGAGCTTTTGAGTAAAGGGTGAAAACCCTTGTGAGGATTAGTTTCGATAGTGAAACATATCCACCCTAGCTAATCAATATTGGTTTCGGTGGTGAGACACATCCATCATAACTAGTCAAAAAGGAGAGATCATTCAGATTCTTCATAAGTGCTCATATTCAAGGAGAAGATACATTTTACTTGAGTTCATGTGATCTTTAAGAACAATTGATTCATCTATTTTGCATCAGTTCTAATTACTTTGAAGGCCACACTTTTTAATTGTAACACTGAGTTTAGTCACAGTAGCTCACATTTTTGTGGAGGTCGAATTTAATTGCAGTAGTCGAGTTTATAATTTGGAGATTTTATCATTTAGGAGGTCACAACATTGTTACAGAGGTTGTATTTATCTTTTGGAGGCTTATTTCATCATTATGGAGGCCACATCTATTATTTTGAAGGTTGCATGTATCTTTATGGAGGTTGCATTTGTCCCTGAGGATATCGTATCTAATTAAAGAGGTCATATGAATTTTTATGAGGTCGAAGTTACTTAAGATGGTTGTGTTCATTCTATGGAATCTAAGTTCTTTTGTGAAGGACAAATTAATTGTGGAGGTCAACTCAACTGGAGGAAACCAAACCATTTTTCCAGAGTTATGCACAAGTTCCAGAAATTGATCTTTTGTAACGACCTCGGGTTAAAAGTTCATGTAATAAAGTTAATAAAGGAAAAATAAGACCAAGGTCATGGGACACGTATTCCAAGATGAATGTTGGGAAAAAAATCTTAGTGGGCACCACTTTGGTTTATTGTGGCTAAGGAAATTGGAAAAGGCAAAGAGGCATTAATTAGGATTTATTTATGAAAATAAAGGAAAAGAGGAGAAAAAGAAGATGAAAGGTCACAAAATTGCATGAGAGAAAAATTGAAGAAAATAGAGTAAATTGAAGGAAAATAGAGGCCTCAATGGTAAAAGGGCTTTTGAGGATCAGTTCATAGCTTTTGTCAATTGAGTTTTTGTTGGTTTAGATTTTTGTCAGTTTCAGCCTGGATCAATTGAGAAAGAGAGGAAGAACACCAAGAGGAGAAGGAAAGAAAGCAAGAAATGAAATAAAAGGAAGGAAAGGGAAAGCAAATGACAAGAAAGGAAGGTTGGATCAAGCAACTTCAATAGTAGGACTTTGCAGGTAACAAGTTGCTTGTGTGATTTCCTAGCTGATTTTTGAATGCAATGTACATGAATTTGGGTATTTGGTTATTTTTTTGTCATTGGCATGGATTTTTTCATGTGTGAAAGTGGTTTCAGCCTTGTCTTTCCATTTCTAAATAGCCATTGTGTGATGGGATTCTTTTCTAGTTGAGCTTTGGATTTCCGAAATGTTTTGGAACTGGGTGAGGTGGATTCAAGAAAATACCCAAGGCTTGGGCGTGGAGGTAATTTAATCTCCAAGAAACCCTCGACAGGTGAGTGGATATAGTCAAATTCCTCAAGGTATTTATGAAGAAACTTTGAGGCATCCAAGCTTGTTTAGGCATTGTGATCTCTTGATCAGTTTTGGTGAGATCGTAGTAGCCTAAGGGTGGAGGTGGCTTAATCTCTGGGAAGCCCTGGTTTTTTTATGTCTTCAGTTCCCACATTCGTGCTTGGAATATGGCATGGGGGTGATTGGTTGAAAGAAAGATTTGATCCAACCCAATCTACGGTCGGATGCTACTTGGAAGTTCCTGACTTGGTTGGCTTTTGCATAAGTCAATAAGAGTTATTTTCTTATTGTGATTCATGAGTACTTGTACTTGTTATTATGTGGTTTTGATGGTTGTTCTATCATGAATAATATTTGGTAATTTGTTCTAGCTATGGATCTTGTTATGTTTTGATTACTTAATTAATGGTTAATGAATGCATGGGCTAACAAGTGTTATTGCAACTATTATGAGAGGGAATTAGACATTCTTGGTGAATCTCAAATAAGTTTCAAACCCTTATGTTCAAATCTACATTCATGACCTATAGATTACATGTTCACCATATTTTTGACGAAATGGTTATCATGGTTAGGCATGGTTAGGTTGAGTTTATGCTTCAATTTTGTATGGCTAGCCTTTTAATTGAGTTACTTATCATTCTAGGAAGTCTCAAGAAGTTTTGGGGAAATGGTTTGGAGGTTGACCTAGAATTGTGGCTCAGATCTCAGGACCGTGGGCACTTAACTAAGTAATTTAATTCACAACTGCATGGAGAAAAGCTTGTGAGTGTGGCTGGAGGCCTTCAACCACATGCAGGAAGTTTCAAAGGTGTGGTTGGGAGTCTAAGTCACTAAAGTGAAGTTCCAACTTAGGGATTGACCACCTGGGTTGTTTCTTCAGCTCCTAGGTGATCTATAGTCCCTGTAGGATGTCAGTTTGTGGTCAATAAGTCTCAGTTGTAAGCCCCACTTCCTTAATTGTAGATAGGAAGTTGAGTCATTTCATAGTGACACTTCACTTCACATCTACCCAAAGGGCTTGTAAATGTGGTTAAATGTGGAGTGGGGTAGTTACATATTGGTATAAGAGCATGGTTCAACACTTGGACTAGATGGGTGGAATGTGTTTTTTCATGCATGCATGTCTATGTCTATGTGGTTTCTATGCATGCAATGTGATGGTTATGGTTGTCATGCATGAGGTCATTGTATGCAGTTAGTGTTATCATGCATGATTTCTAATAGGCTTTTCTTATCCATATCTTGATTTTGAGACATCTTTTGGTAAAAAACACATTGCATAAATTTTGTCAACATGTTTCAAACCATCCAATGTGGTTCATCATTAGGATAATATGAAGAATTATATCTAGGCACCAGATTACATACAGAAGGTGTCAAGAAGAGAAATTCAACTCTAATGATTAGATTAAAATGGCTAGTTTGGCTCAAATAAAATAATATTAAAAATAGGAATATATCTGAAAAATCAATTAAAAATCCCAAAAAATTAATAATTAGGGTCAAATTTAACCAAAAGAATAGGGGAAGGAAGCCCCAATTAAATGATAAATAAATCAATATTAGGGTCAAAATTCAAAGCTATAATTAATTCATATTAAATTAATTAAATAATTAATCTATTCTATTATCCTAATTATTCTAGTTATTATTATTATCATAGACTCCCTAAATTGGTGAGACATGTTGCTCAATAAGTCAAAGGATTCAAGAGCATGTAGCCGACATCAAGAATGGGAGGACCCACTCCTCAGCATTAACAAAACATTATGTGAAGATAAAACACCACATATGCATTGAAGAGGCTTAGGTCATTGCAAGAATTTTCCATCACTCGAAGTTTAGAGAAGAGTTAGAGATCGAAAGGAGGCCTAATAATCTGAAAAGAGATGATGGATGGAATATTAGCAGTTGTTGGATCACTACCATCTCATCTTAGGTTCTATTTTCAAGCTTTTTCCTTTTTCATGTTTTTTCTCCCTTCTTGGGTTTTATCTGTGTTCCCTTCTTTTCCGGCATTTGTTTCTTTTTATCTTTATTCCAATTCTTGGTGTAATCCTTTAATTTATTTATTATCTTATTAATATTCTTTTTATTAATTTCTTCATCCCAAATTTATTTCCCTCTATATCAAATATTGGATCAATCTTTTAATTTGTGATTTATGGATTCTCATTTTAAATATTTTAGCTTGTTCCTTTCAATATTCTATTTCTCAGCCTTTGATAATAATAATAATAATAGTAAATAGAATAATTAGGATAACAAAATTGATTAATTATTTAATTAATTTAATATGAATTAATTATAGCTTTGAATTTTGACCCTAATATTGATCTATTTATCATTTAATTGGGGTTTCCTTTCCCTATTCCTTTGGTTAAATTTGACCCTAATTATTATTTGTTTTTTTTTGGATTTTTAATTGAATTTTCAGATATATTCCTATTTTTAATATTATTTTTATTTGAGCCAAACTAGCCATTTTAATCTAACCATTAGAGTTGAATTTCTCTTCTTGATGCCTTCTCTATTTAATCTGGTGCCTAGATCTAATTCTTCTTCCTGTCTTGACAATGAACCACACTGGATGGTTCGAAACATGTCGACAAAATTTTTGAAATCATGCATGATGTCGACATATTGAAATGATTGTGTATATATTTGTATCATGTTAATCTGGATTAATTGTACAGACGAGATAACTTTCCCTGAACTTCACTAAGGTATGTTGATTATGTTTATTTTTGGTTATTTGACATGGTATGTTTGCAGGAGGTGGGGGATCAGAGATGACTAGCAAAATGGTGGACTACAATTCATGAGACTCTCCTTATAGATCAGATGAGCATCATAGAGATGAGTACTCTCCTAACATAGCAGATGCCTTGATAAGTATAAAGGAGGAAATTGTTGAAGAAAGTGTAACTAGGTTCGGTCTTCATAATGACATGATCTTTGTAAATAATATAATAAAGAGAATAAAATAGTTTTGTATATCTTGCTAAACAGGTTTTATGAGCAAGAAGCATCATAGGTCAAAAGATTTCTCTTTGATGTCTTTAAGATTTTATTATTATTTCAAAGAGTCATGTCATGTGTAAAGAAGCTCTTTAAGAGCCTATGTAAAATGTATCTAAGTCAAAGCAGCCCTCAAAAACCAAGAATAATCCTCCATTGGCGTGCTCAAGAAGTTTGCAAGTAAATATATACAAAAATCATCAAGTCAACTTCCATATCGAATTAAATAAATAAATGGCATTTATGTCGGCTTGGTTAAATGACATTTCGGTTCATGGATTCACATCGGCTCAAATAGCAAGCTAAAACAACTATAAATACCCATCTAGGGTATCCGCAAATGCAAGGAAAAGAACTCGGGTTCTTCTATCTGAAATTTCGCATGTGAACAGAGGAGAAAATCTGCACTATGAGTAGGTATTCATAGAATGGCTTGACTGCACCTCGGATGGGTATAATGTGCAGGAAAACTACACTTCAGATGGATAGAGGAGTAGACAGGACCTCGGTTGGATGGTTAGTCTTGGCATAATGATGTCTCTCTTTTCTCAAATAGTACCATAGTCTTGATAAGCCACAGTATCAACAGTGACAAGGATGAAAAGTCTCAAATTCATGACAGAGGCAGCAACCATCACAGTCTCGACCTAAATGGAAGGTAAGATCACAATCTCAATGGATCTACTTCATAATCAATCAATGTATATGTGATACAAAGAAATTCATAACCCTTACTGTTCTCATTGTCTCAGATTAATGTAGATCACAATGATCCTAAAGGTGCAACCTCAGTCCTAGCATATATATCTTACATAATCATGTTGAAAAAGAATTTCAGAAATTACTGAAGTTTGGGCGCAATGAGAAGCAGTGACAAGGGTTTCAAGTAGTGTCAAGTGTTGTTGTAGTAATCATAGTGATAGTTACATTCTTGGCATAATGGAAGAAGTTGTGACAAGGATGATAAGTGACAAAGTTATGATTTAGTTCTTATAAGATCATGATCTCGTTGAAGATGCAGAGATCACCTATGTGGTAATTTCAAGGGACAGACATGGTGCATCAATGATGTTATCAATGATGGCAGCAGTACTGAAGATATCAATGATGCAGTAGTGCAACATTCATGATTATGATCTCAGCAGTGTCCAAGGAAGAGGATTGATGTGTTGGTCTTGGAGAGGAAGATTGTGTCAAGGGTCATGATCTTGGTATTCATCAATTGGGATCTCTATAAGAAGAATTTTGTGTGGGTTTTCCCCTCCAAGAAGGAGAGGTTTTGGCCCTGGCAAAAAGCCAAATGCTTTGTGTTCTTGTATCTTTTTTTTTTGTTAGGAGTTTGATGAAGTAAACACGCACACTAATAATTAATGGAAGATAAAATTAAGAGTAATTGTATAAATACTTCACAAATTTTCATCATGTTGAGAAGAATCACCCTAATTTATGTTTTTTGTAGATTCTTCAACATGGTATCAGAAGAAGTGGGTTAAAAAATCAAAGGAAGGAAAGAAAAGAGACATTCAAAAGTCAAGTTTTCTATAAGGCATCAGACTAGCTAAAGGAATCAGGATCTACACTCAAACAACAAGACCGAGATCTAAGAGGCAGCCTACATCAACAAGTCTACAATAACAAGGGGTTTATTAGAGGATGAAATAGTCAAATCTCAAAATGAATAGCAACAACTTTGGTGACTCCCACAGTTTTGATCCACGGTGATATCAATCATTTCATAATGGCATGATCTCAACATACCAATGATTGAATCCATTCTATAAAGAGAATAGCCTTGTCAACTCAAATTCCCAAAAGTTGGATGATACATACTCAAGGACATAGAATATCAGATCATCTGCAGCATAGTGATGAGTCTCTCTATACTACAGTCGTAATTTATATGAACAGTACTCGATGGAGAATGAAGGTGTTTGTTGGCACAACCATAATGACTCTAATTGATGGGTCTCTATACATCATATCTAGCAACCTCAAGTCAATTTTGATGCATCCCAATTATATCAAAAATTTGTTGATGTATAAATCAAGATAGCTCGAAGGTGAAGAAGGCAGTCTACCTATCAGAGATCTCAGTTGGAGGAAGCATCAACACATCTACTCCATCTATTGCCAACATGATCAAGGTGAATATTTCATCTTCACATCTCAAGTAAGTATTTTTCATTAATCATTTTTTTGAAATGACTTCATTGCAAGAAGATCTATAGGTTGTATGGGTCGTCAAAGGTTCTTGCATGGAATGAGAAGGATTTTCATAATCCTTATAAAGAAGAGAAGTTAGTTAATATATCAAAGGCCTCCTTTGAATTCATAGGAGGAACTCTTAAGGTCCTCTCTTCCTATGTAACAAGAAAGGAGACATGAAATGGATACATAAAATTCTAGGAGATGCTCTCTGAAATTCAGAAAAGAAGGTCATCTTCATAAGATCTCGATTAGAAGATCGGAGAAAAATAATGAGAAGATAACCATATATGTTGTTAATGATAAATATGGCAAGTTTCCTTGAGACATGTAAGTCTCTTCATGCAACAACTTGTGGTATCTAAGCAAAATGGAAGGAGGACAAATTATAGACAAAATTATTGAAGATTAAAAAGATTTTAAACATGTGTAGAAAGATCATGGAAATTCTCAAGACAGAATAATATAGCTTCAGTACTATAGAAAGATCATGAAGAGGAACTCATATCACCTAAAGGATGGAGGAAGCTAAAGAAATGGGCCAAGGAAAGAGGGAATAATAGATCTCCATTATGAAAGAGATTATGTCCCTCTCGAAAGGATCATGTAAGAAGTCCTTGTAGATATGTCCATGGTAAGAAGATGCACCGTGGAATATTGGAAGCATTAGAAATAAGAGCTCGTGATATGACCATGAGAAACATGGAGGACATAGCTCTTGGGAATCTCATTGGATATTAAAGAAAAGGAAGAAGTCATCCAGGTCAAAGGAAACATTTTCTAGATGGGGATATACAAAGTCCTGAAAATTTTTTGGTAAAAACCTCAGGGAGGATCCCCTAGTCTGGGAAGGCAATAAGTGTTTCATCAGGAAATCCAACTTTTAGAATTCATGAGATGATGGTCTAATGACACGAAAAATGAATCAGATCAAGGAATTGAAGATCTTTTCAATCAAGAAAGTTGTTGTAAGAAGCTATCCGTGCCTATATTTGTATTTAATATTGTAATATGATGGCATATGGTTGCAGGTATCATGGATCAAGCATGATCCCGAAGAAAAGGATTTCCTCCTTTAAAAGGATGCAGAAAGACATAAGTCACATTAGATCAAATCAACATAATATGTCCTTGTATGAAGTATGAGGTGGTTGACTACAATTGAAGAACTCTTATTGAAAACTAATCGGAATGGAAAAATGTGAGAATGGAATAGATCATGAAGTATGCAACCATGATGAAGGCAATCAACATCCATAGGATCGGGATATTTGACTAGGAAATCTCCCAGAAAGATATGGAGACTCTGATGGAAGTCTGAAAAGATGAATACCCTTGACAACAGATATCTTTGGGAGATGTGTCAACATGTATGCAGGGTGTTGATACCTACAAGAATATGTCACTGGAAAAATGCCATCACCAAAAAGGTAATATGTGATTTGTTTTTGTTTTTTGACCTCTTGGAGGAAGTCTGGGTATGTGTGTAGGGCCAAGGTAAGGAGAGTTGTCAAGGATGTCACAACTATGTACCTTGTGATCCTAATAAATAACTATTGAAGAAAAGTAAAGATATATGGACCTATGAAGGAAGCCGTAGATGTAAAGCCAAGGAGGATACTTTCCAGGAAAGAATGAATGACATGATGGAGGAAAGTGATGGATGGCTGAACCCTAAATGTGAAGAAGACCATCTTGGAACATCAATAAACTAGAAGACCCTATAAAGTACTGATGATAGATTCCCTAGGTAAGATGGAGATCTGGGAGGTTCCAATGAGTAAAGGAACTTGAGTAAGTTTCTGAGTGAAGAGAAACTTGGACTCATCCCTGGTTGAGAGGGAGAGTTAGACATGACATTCTTGTCTTCAGCTTGGAAGAAATAATGGAGGATTATGTAATCATATGGTATCTGACACTCTTTGAGGATGTACTAGGGCATCCAAGACAAGAGTGGGCAAGAGGACTGATATTCTTGAGGGTTGGGAACCCAATATGAGAATAGTTCTAGTAGGGCATACTCGAAGAACACCTGGGGGGTATGACCCTAAGAGAGACAATGATGATGTGTGTCTATCAGTCATTGGTCTTGCCAACATTGTGTGCTATGATCTAAGTGAGAGATAGATTTTTTAGTCAAGGCCTTGCTATATGAAACAATGTTGGTTGAAATGATGATCTAACAGATGGATTGTAAATCTGATCCTTATTATGATAAATTATTCAAATTGAGAATGACCAAGTACCATTATGAATACCTCCCTAGTTAAGAGGGAGTGTTGAAGAAAGTGTAACTAGGTTCAGTCTTCATAATGACATGATCTTTGTAAATAATGTAATAAAGAGAATAAATTATTTTTGTATATCTTGCTACATAGGTTTTCTGAGCAAGAAGTGTCATAGGTCAAAATAATTCTTCTTGATGTCTTTAGGATTTCATTATTATTTCAAAGATTCATGTCATGTGTAATGAAGCTATTTAAGAGCCTATGTGAAATGTATCTAATTCAAAGCAGCCCTCCAAGACCAAGAATAATCCTCCATTGGCATGCTCAAGACTCATCAAGTCGGCTTCAATATCGAATTAAATAAATAAATGGAAATCATGTTGGCTTGGTTAAATGACATGTCAGTTCATGGATTCATGTTGGCTCAAATAGCAAGCTCAAACAACTATAAATACCTGTCTAGCGTATCTGCAAATGCAAGGAAAAGAACCCAATTTCTTCTCTCTTAAATTTCGCATGTGAATATAGAAGCAGATCCACTCTATGATTTGGTATTCAGAGAAGGGATTGACTGCACCTCGGATGGGTATAACATGTAGGAAATCTACACTTTGGATGGATAGAGGAGCAGACAAGACCTCGGTTGGATGGTTAGTCTTGGCATAATGACACCTCTCCTCTCTCGGATAGTACCACAGTCTTGATAAGCCACAGTATCAACAGTGACAAGGATGAATAGTCTCGGATTCATGACAGAGGTAGTAACCGTGACAATCTCGTCCTAGATGGAAGGTAAGATCAAAATCTTGGTGGATCTACTTCATAAGAAATCAATGTATATGTGATGTAAAGAACTTCATAACCCTTACTATTCTCCCTGTCTCAAATTAATGTAGATCACAATGATCCTAAAGGTGCAACCTCAGTCTCGGCATATATATCTTACATAATCATGTTGAAAAAGAATTTTGGAAATTATTGGAATTCTGGGCAAAATGAGAAGCAGTGACGAGAGTTTCAAGTAGTGCCAAGTGTTGTTGTAGTAATGACAGTGATAGTTACAATCTCGGCATAATGGAATAATTTGTGACAAGGATGATCAGTGACAAAGTTATGATCTAGCTTTTGTAAGATCATGATCTCGTTGAAGATGCAGAGATCACCTCTGTGGTAATTTCAAGGGACAGTCATGGTGCAGCAATGATGTTATCAATGATGGAAGAAGTACTAAAGATATCAGTGATGCAGTAGTGCAATAGTGATGATGGTGATCTCAGCAGTGTCCAAGGAAGAGGATTTATGTGTTGGTCTTGGAGAGGCAGATTGTGTCAAGGGTCATGATCTTGGTATTTGTCAATTGGGATCTCTATAAGAAGAATTTTGTGTGGGTTTTCCCCTCCAAGAGGGAGAGGTTTTGGCCCTGGCAGGAATCCAAATACTTTTTGTTCTTGTCTATTTTGTTTTTGGTAGCAGTTTGATGAAGTAAATACACACACTAATAATGAATGGAAGATCAAGTTAAGAGTAATTATATAAATACTTCACAAATTGTTATCATGTTGAAAAGAATCATCCTAATTTATGTTTGCCCTAGATTCTTCAACAGAAATAAGAAGTTGCAAGGTGAATAATGATAGAATCATTCAATCGCAGGAAAGACTTGCTAGGGCATAGGAAGAAAAAGTAGAAGTCAATGCAGTTATCCTTCAAATTTTATCAGATTTGCAAAGACATTGATAGCCACGGATTAGTTATGGACGAGAGAAAAAGACTAATGGGGCATATGGTAGCAGGTCTCATGGAGGACATGGGTTGGACAAAGATGACATAGTCAAAGATGGTAGGTTTTTGGATACACCTGATAGGAGAGGCAGTGGTTACAGGTTCTATTCTAGCTCTGGTTCAGATAGGTATCATGGTCATCATCGTTATCATCCTTACAAGACGAGTGAGAGGGGGTATTTGTCGGATGAGTTCAAGAAATCCAATCCACCCACATTCAATGGAGATTTGAAGATACCGAAAGATGCAAAGGCATGGTTTCTTGGAATGAATAAGCTCTATGAATTGCATGACTATATAGAGAACGTGAAAGCTAGGATATCTATTTTTGGTCTTAAAGGTAAAGCACACATTTGGTGGGAAGATGTGAAGTGTCTCATAGAAATCAGGACAGAGGAATTGAGTTGGAATGAATTCAAGAGACTCTTCAGGAAGATGTACTTGTCAGAGAGGTACCATGACAGAAAGGTCAAGGAGTTCTCTAAGACGAATATGGGCTCTATGACCAATGAGGAGTACATGACTAAGTTCCTGGAATTGTTGAGGTATGTGCCTTATTTTAAGGATGAGAAGAAAAAGTTTAGAAATTTATCAGTGGACTACCATAAGCACTCAAGGGTTGGATTGAGTATGATGAGCCTAGGTCGCTAGAAGAATTCATTAGAGAGTTGAAGCACTATAATGAGAAATCTAAGCATAATACCAAGTCTAAGTAAGGTTGGAAAGTGAATGATAAGACTAAAGAAAATTAGCCACCAAAGCAGGGAAGACCTCGGGATGCAGGTGAGAAGGAAAATGTTTCTCCTTAAAAGAAGTTTAATTTATTTGAGAAGGGACATGGGCCTCAGTCTAGAGAGCAACAGAATAAGGGTAGTGGCAGAGAACCATTACAGTGTTGGATTTGTGGAAAATATCATCGCAAGAAGGATTTTATGTTGTATCAAGGTGGCATAACTCAGATCTACAATGCTCATGAGGCACAAATAGCTGGGGATGTCAGTCAAACCATTCCTCAAACATACGCAAATTTTGATAACAAGTAGGCAGATCATCAGGCATATATTATTGAGATGGAAGGTAAGCTCTGTGATTGAGTGGTTTCCATTTTGATTGACCCTAGATCTAATTATAGTTATGTTAATCTTGACCTAGTGGATAAGTGTGGTTGAGAAAAGAAGTGCATGCAGAGTCTTGGTTGGTGTAGTTGCCTACACTTACTAAGAAAATAGTTCATCCTTAGGTAAGAGCTTATGCATTTAAGCTTAATGGTATGTCTACATCATCACATTTAAATGTACTTCCATTAGGATCATACAATATTCTTTTGGGTATGGATTGGTTATCCCTTCACGGGACTAAATTTGATTCTTATGAGAAGGCTATTGAGTGCTTGGATGATGATGGAGAGGAGAATATCGCAAGGTAAAAATAAGCCTACATTAGTGAGAATGGTTACAACTATGCAGGAAAATTGCAATTCAAGAAAGGGCGTGTTTTTCTTGTAGTGCATGTTTCCAGTTATAAAGGTAAGGATGTTGATGATGTGGAAGTCTTGAAGAGGTATCTGTTTTTGTAGCAGTTTTCAGGATGTGTTTCCAGCAAATATTTCAAATTTTCCGCCTCAAAGGGAAGTGGACTTTTCTGTTGAGTTGGTACCATGAGCACCACTAGTGTAAAAGTCACCTTATAGGATGAGCACTCCAAAATTAGTGGAACTTAAGTTGCAGTTGAAATAAATGCTTGAAGAAGGATAAATAGGCTGAGTGTGTCGCCTTGGGGTGCACCAGTGTTGTTTGTGAAGAATAAGGATGGTATTCTCAAGTTTTGTATTGATTACAGGAAGTTGAAAAAAGGTGACGATAAAGAACAAGTACCCATTGTTGAAGATCGATGATTTGTTTGATCAGTTGAAGGGAGCAACAGTGTTCTCAAAGATTGATTTGAGATCAAGATATCATCAAGTACACATCAAAGAAGAGGACATCTACAAGACAATTTTTCGTACCAGGTATGAGCATTATGAGTTTTTTGTTGTTCCTTTTGGTTTAACTAATATTCTAACTACTTTCATTTGTTTGATGAATAGTGTGTTGCATCCTTATCTGGAAAAAATTGTGATAGTATTCATTGATGATATATTGATATATTCTAAGAACGAGGAAGAGCATGCAGAACATTTAGCAGTAGTGGTAATATTTCTAAGTGAGCATCAGTTGCATTCAAAGCTTAGTAAGTGTCTCTTCTTCAAAACAGAAGTTCATTACTTGGGACATGTTGTTTCCAAGGAAGGCATAACAATGGACCCATAAAAGGTCAGAGCTATCATGGAATGGGCAGCTCCTAGGAATGTGGATGAGGTCAGATCCTTCATGGGATTTTCATGTTATTACAGGTGGTTCATTACAAACTTCTCATAGATTTCCTACCCTATTACATCTTTGCAGAGAAAAGGAAAGAAATTTGAATGGACAGAGGAATGTGAATCTAGTTTTGAGAAATTGAAGCAATTTCCTCCAAACGCTCCAGTTCTAAAGATTGTAGATCCAGGTAAAGAGTTTGTGGTGTTTACATATGCTTGCAAGAGAGGACTTTGTGGAATCCTGATGCAAGAAGGATAGGTGGTATGCTACAAGTCAAGGAAACTAAATGAAAATGAGTAGAATTATGTGACGCATGATCTTGAGTTGACAGTGATCATTCATGCATTGAATATGTAAAGACACTATCTTCTTCGCAGGAGGTTTGTGTTGATGAGTGATCAAAGTGGGTTGAGATACTTGTTTGAACAACCTAATATGAATGCCATGAAAGCTATTTGGTTATCCATGCTAAGTGAGTTTGAATTCAAGATCAGGTACATTAAGGTAAGGAGAATAGGGTTGCAGATGCTCTTAGTAGAAGTGTGTAAGCAAATCACATTGCAACTATGTTGATAGCGTTGGACTCACCAACATGTCAAGGGGATCTCCCTAGTAAGAAGTCCCAATTAGACCTCAGACCATTTGGTGTAGGAGCCCCAATGGTGGGTAGTAAGGTAATGCCTTGACCGTGATGTCACACAGAGGAAAGTAGAATAACTCTATCAGTAGCAAGGGTGTGACTGATGTAGTGAGTCAAGGAAGGTGTATGAGAGGTTCCAACACTTCGAAGGGGGAAGGAGGTGAAGGAGAGTTCCAGGTTGAAAGGGATCAATCCCAACTCAACTAGGAATACACAACACAAAGGACATGCATAGCTTCTAGCAGAGCAATCCACTCGGATGCGGTAGTCACATCATACAAGGTAAGATAACACATACAACACTCGTGGATCAATCTGAGACAAGTGCAATGATTGTTATGGAAAGGTTCAAGTGAAAGGTATGTCTAATGTCCGGTAGAGCAGTTGACATGGACGTGACAACCTTAACAACATATGCAACATATTAACAACAAGATTCATATAATTTCATGTGAATCAGTTCATACATAAGTACGTAAATTAAACAACATCTATCGTTAAAGAAACTAGAGCAGTCCAACTACAATAACAACATCTATCTTTAAAGCAACCAGAGAAGTCCAACGACAATAACAACATATGCATGAAAATGTGTTGGCTCTTATTATATAAAGAAGTGTAAGTCCCAATCATATAATACATCCATGTAAACCTGCTAGCCCCAACAGTGGATCATTACAGCCACAACCACCTGCTCCTCCAAAGAGATGTACTAGCTCCATGCAGTGGAGAAGCCAAGGCGCATTACAATATTGTCCAAGCCTTATTCAAGATAGTCTTAGTAGAAGCTTGGATGACCAAAAGCCTATACAATGAGTTATGATGGACTATTTATAGAAAAGGGTGGGGGGACCCCTGACATTCCCCTTTATCACCATTCAACTACCCTGATGACTCTTCACCTACTCTATGACTGTTACATCCACTCTTCACACTTGACTTACACTTGACATGACTCAACATTACAATGCACATGTACCCATGTGAACAATGTTTTGGACAAGCCAAACTAGACATCATTCAGACTTAGACAACCATAGAAGTCCAACTACTCAACATCCTCATGTTGATCAACAGTGACATATTGATGCCAAGATTGGTAGTCCTTAAGAGTGTTCGTTTGCGACACCCGTCTGAAACCTGAACCTTGCCTCCATAGCATCTGGGTACATTGCTCGGGCTCCTCTTTCCAAATCGTCTGTGAGCATGTGCATCATTGTCTTTAGTGTGGCAAAACTAGCAACGTACTTGCACATGATGTCTGTACTAATAGGCAAGTCTTGGCTGGTGGCGGTGCGCATCAACTAGTCGAAGTACGAGTCAAGCTCCTGTCAGACCTGCTTCTTGCTCTTCACCTGGGTGAGAGTCCCAAGTGATGGGATCACATGAGTGTGCACTATAACCTCCATGCTTTTGAATACTCATGCATGGGAAGCCTGTATGCTAGTGATGAGTTGTGGTAGGTCTTCATAGTTTTGGATCTAACTCCAGATATGTGCTTGCAGCTCGACCACATTGACCTTCATCATCTTTGGCAAGTGAAGGTGGGCTCCCTTGTACTTCATCGTCCATGCTTTCATGTTATCAACAGCAGTATGTATGTTCTTCAAGATGTGTGTTCTTCTCTCACATCGTTGCTGCCATCTGTGGAGATGAACGACTGCTTGACGCACGATACCAAATTTGGAGTACAATGCTCGCATAACTTTTTCCAAGGACAACACTTCATCTAGTATTGCCTTCTTTAGTTCAACTCCAATGGACATTGTCACCAAGTCACGTCCTTTCTTGGCCACCTGTAGTTCCTTCGCCATTCGCTCATTCTCAGATATGAGAAAACGAACACTTGAGCTAGTGGCTTCGGCATACACTCTAGTCACATTAGCCAAAGCAGTTGCATGCTTGTGCACATCATTCATGATCACTTGCTCTTCAAATTTCATAGGGGATGTTTGGTCCTCTGAAGTTGGTACTCTCTGAGACTACACAAATCTATCATGATATTCATCAAAGGAGATGTTGTGCATCTCTGCTTTTAGTTGACCACCAAGGATCTCAGTGCCTCCTTGGTCATTCGAGACTTGCTCATCATCAAGATGCAAAGAAGCAAGTGATTCGACCTTTTTTTGGTGAGGCATGAGGTCAGGATCTTGTTCCAACTCTTGCTTCTCCATGTCTGCATCCAAATTGTTCAAGCGCCTATTATATCTCATGAGAAAAGTCTTGCCCCTATGATGGTTCACCCTATTCGCTTGATGCTAGCTATTCAAATGAATGAACTACTTGTACGGGTGTTGCTTCATCTGTCCCCACATGATGCACCCCCTGCTGAATCTATTTTTGTTGTGCTTCCTGCTCCTGTTGGCACAGCTCTTGTTCTTTCCAGAGTTTCTCCCTCAGCTCATGCAACTCCTTCTCTGCTTCTTCCATTCTCTTCTTATCCCTCTGCCTTCATGTGATTCGCTTGTCACATTGTTGTCTCTTCACCTGAATAGCCATAGCTGCTTATTCTACAAGTGGATCTGCTTGAAACTTGCAGCTTTTCTCCTCCTCCATGCGGTCGAAAATCTTGGCTATGTTGCCTCTATTGTTGCTACTACTACTGTTGGTGCTCTCCATGGTGTTGCTTCATGCTACTTTGCTAACCACTCTACAATGAAGCCGACCTGTTCATTGGGTCTAGAGGAATTGTAACAGTATCTCCATGAGTCCTCCTCAGCCCAATGACATGCCCCATGGATCTAGTTGAACTGAAATCTCACACAGTGATCCTTCACAATGCAATGTGGGTCATATGGGTTGAAGCTTCATAGGTTGAAAGGATAATTCCTCATCTGATCTTCTTCGACATCCACTTGCTTGATACTCTAGATCTCATATAACCCAATCCGCAATGGAAGAGCAGGCCAAGGTGCCTTCTTCTTCCATTGTAGTCTAGTTGTCAATCTTGTCGAGATGTGGTATGCTACTTTTTTCATGAAAAGCACGTCCAAGGTGAACTTTGGTAGAACATGCAGAGACTTCTCCGCACTGAACACTCAGATGAACATGCCAAACAGTGAGGCATACCAATCTGTAATGCCTAGCAATGCCTTCATTACTTCCTCTGACATGCAGGGTGGATCCTGTTCGAATATCAACTTGTATATTGGGGTGACAAAATGGTTGGATAGTCGTATGATCACTCTTCTTAAGATGCATTCGGACAACAACTTGAAATGCATGTTCACAACAGTCTCTACCGGTGACCATGCCCACTCCAAGCCAAGGAACTCATGTCGGGCACAAACTGCATCTAGAATGTAAGCGGACATATAAATCTCTGCATGCAAACCCTCGGGTGACTGTCGAGCCTTCATGACTTGCTCCTTCAGCTGGTGAGCCATTTTGTTGGACCAGTTGCATGGTCTTCCTTCTCTAGCGAGCTAGTCCAATGCAATCACCTAACTCTGAAGAGAGGTTTCAGTGCTTGCTCGACCACTCAGTCGACATGCAAATATCACCAAGTATTGGTATGCCTTCCTCAATATATTTTTCTTGTAGATTTGGTTGGGTGTCATCCTGAAGTGAGCTTGCTCCTTTACCAAATCCTTCAGAATGTCTCTGGTGTGAGCTCTATTGTTGGGCAAGCTGAATGGAGGAGTCATGACAGTCATGGGCTCAGTCATCTGATACATCTCATCATAATATCATGCCCAGAAGGTTAAAAGCTTCATCCCAATGACACTACTCAAGGTCATCGTATTGGGGTCATTCTGAGAAACGATCCAGTGAATCATGTCTGTGCATGGGAACACGGGGTATCTACATGCAATCTGGTACAAGCTGAACTTATGAATGTTCATGTACACCTAGCGGTGTTCAGGTCTTCCCCAATAGTACCTATGAATTTTTCATTCACCTCTTGCCACTTTAGTTTGATGTCCTTGTCTAGATACAACTTCGTATCTTCATAGATCGGCAGATTAGAGGACACTTCCTCAACTACTACTCCAGCTGCAATACAATTAGTGTCCTGAGATCCTTCCCTCTTGGAAGCCATTGAGACAAATAAAAACCTAAAAGATCTGGAAACAAGCAGCATGCATGGTAAGAAATATGTCACTGAAAACAAAGCAAATTTGGGGAAGACACAGCACATACCTGGGGAACTGATGAGTGAGATTGCGCAAATTTCACTGGGAGGCTGGGGGACTAGCTGCCATAACTGTGCAAAAGGAAGTTTGGGTTGTCTGGGAGGCTAGACTAGCTATTTGATCTGCAAAATACGTAATCCAGTCAGGCAGCTGGCTGTTGGGATTTCCCAATGTGTAATTCCAACTGGGAAGGATTGTTGGCCGAGGGACAAATTTGCACAAATTTTTGGGCCAAGCTACCACTATCCTCCATAAATGCACAAAACAGTCCTGGAGGCCAGTGCTGGTCAAGAATGCACAAATCTGGAGAGGAAGGTGAGCCTTCTTTCCTCATATCGTGCAATGCAGCCTTGGTGAAGGCAGAGTCCAGGCCAAGGTTGGCCCGACTCGCCAACGGGCAATTGAGTGCAAGTAAGACAGTGAAATGCATGGTGACACTAAGTGATAGTAGAAGTGATTAACAGTGCATGCAAAACATGAATGAAAGAATCAACAAACATATCAACATGCATATGGGTGAGGCAATTCGCCAGTTGGGTGAACATCCATGCAAAATAGTTTCACGCATGCGATAGCAGTGAGATAGCAACGAAAACTGAAACAGAGCTAGGAAAAGCTATAATATATGTAAACGAAAACAAGTTTTCAAGGAAATCAAGCAAACAACACTCACACAAGAGAATACACAAAAAGCAACAAAAAAGCTAAAAAATACAAGTTGAGACCACTTACCCGTGAATAGCTAAGTCGGATGTGTCAAAGAGTCCTGGATGTGCTATGGGATATGAGAGCTCTAAGTTCAATTTGAATGAATGATCTCTGATGCATTGAATAAATAATTTTGGTCTCATGACACGCATGCCACAAATCTAGCAAAAAGCAATACTTGGAGGGAAGCTTCTAAGACAACTTTGCATGTAACCCCTGGCTGCTAAAAATAGCTCCCTAAATCATGGGATGTCTTTTGCACGTTGTCTCCTGCTATTACGGGAAGATCAATTCATGCATGCATGCAAGTCAAGTTTCCCTGGTCCCGAGTGGAACTGGTTAACCAGACTTTCCATGAATGCAAGTGCTCAACTGCTTGGGAAAAATGTGCATTCCTAGCTGGAAGCTAGGCTGACTGCCCAAGAGCTTTGCACAATTTCTAGGTAGAGCAGATGACTACTACCCATATTTGTGCAAATCCTGGGCTGAACAATCTATTGCTAGGAAAATTTGCGCAAATATTGTTGGGAGGGTTAGCTAGCAGGATTACGCGATCTTGGAGCCGAGTGGACTATTAGAGAGGATTGTGCAATTCCTAGGGGGAAGGTTGGTTTCCCTCCATAAAATGCACAATTTTCAAGGGGAAGTTGCTTATCCTGTAGCTAGACCAAGTTCGGGTAAGTAGCCTATGAGGGGAATGGATCAACTTTGATCGACAGGTTGTCTTTGTGTGAGGAAAACACTGAAGCTTGAGTACTTGACAAAGCAAGATGAAGTGTTGTGTAAGGTTGGTAGGGAGGCTCCAAAATAGGCTAAGGCCAAATTTTGGAGGGTGGTTGTAGTCGCTACAACAAACTATGACTTCATATGGGTTAGATTTATAGGATCACATCTTGCAAGCCAAAAATAAGGATGACAAGTACTAGCAGCTTAAGCACATGTTACAGCAACAGGGTACAACTGACTAGGATGTGGATTATCATCTCACAACAAATGGTTTGGTGAGATTTAGGGACATGATTTATGTGTTAGACAACAGTGAGATCAAAAATCTTATCATGAGGGAATTTCATGTTAATTAGTATTCAGGTCGCTTGGTATAACAAAATACTTTGACAGTTGTGAAGAAGTTCTACTATTGGTTGAATATGAAGAAAGAGGTAGTTGAGTTCATCGCAAGATATGTAGATTGTCAATAGGTAAAAGCAAAGTCTAAGCATCCAAGTGGGTTATTGTAGCCAGTTTCAATTCTGGAATGGAAGTGGGAGGTCATTTCCATGGATTTCATTACAGTTTTGTCGAAGACATATAGATAGCATGATTCCATCATGGTTTTGGTTAACAAGTTGAAAAAGTTAGCTCACTTCATCCTAGTGAAGTTTGTTAATTCAGCTAGTGAGGTAGCCCAGGTATTCATTAGGGAGATAGTGAGATTGCATGGTGTTCCTAAGAATATTGTATTCGATAAATATCCCAAGTTCACTTCCAGATTCTAGAAGGAGTTGTTTGCAGGTTTGGGTACAAAGTTATTTTTCAGTACATATTATCATCCGCAGATAGATGGACAAACAAAGAGGGTTAACAAGATTTTGGAGGACATGTTAAGGATGTACATCATGCATCATCAAAGGAAGTGGAAAGAGTATCTTCCACTAGTATAGTTAACGTAAAATAAAGGGTATTAGGAGTCCTTGAAGATGAGTTTGTTTGAGGCACTTTATGGACGAAGTTCTAATACTTCATCTTGAGTGATCCACTAAAAAAATTGTTGATTGGACTAGACATGTTGGCTAAGATGGAACAAGAAATGTAGGTTATCAAGAAGAATATAAAGGAAGCATAGCACATGCATAAGAGTTATACAGATCAACGCAGGGCATTTAAGGAGTTTCAAGTTGGGGTGCATGTGTACTTTTGCATCAAGCCCAAGAAGAGCTCCTTAAGGATTGGATCATGTGCCAAGTTGGAACCTCGGTATTGTGATCCTTTCGAGATCCTTGAGAGGATTGGACCAGTGGCCTATAGACTTGCACTACTGCCAATAGTGAAATTTCATGATGTTTTCCATGTTTCATTGCTTAAGAGATATGTTAAGGATGATGATCACATGATTCACTGGTCTATATTGCAAGTGAAGCAAGAAGGAGGATTCTAGCTTAAACCTCGGGCATATTGTAGTGAAAACAACTCATGCTCTAAAACCAAGAAATTGAGAAAGTTAAAGTGTAGTGGAAGCACTTTGAGCCTGATGAAGCTACATGGGAGATGGTTGATTAGATTTGGGCTATGTATCCTTCATTGTTTGTCAGTTGAGGCAAGGGATTTTTGGCATATGTAAATATTTATGTATCGTTATTATTTTAAATACTGTAATGCGTTGTGTTATAAATCTCTAATAAGCGATATGATTATCATGTTTGTCATGTTGGTTTTGGATTTTTAGTAGGTCGTTATTGTAAATACTACATCAAGCTAAGTTATAAAGCTCCATAGGAAGTATTTTTTGGTTTTCAATGGCCTTACTATTCATAGGTGTCATAGAACACCGAGGACGGTGTTCCCCCAAGGGGGAGGGGTTTGTAATAGCCCCGGGTAAAAATTTCATGTAATAAAAACAATAAAGGCAAAATAAGACTAAGGTCATGGGACATGTATTCCAAGATGAATGTTGGGAAAAACATCCTAATTGGTGTTAGTTCGATTTATTATGGCTAAGGAATTTGCCAAATGCAAAGACTTGACATTAAATGGCATATATTTATGAAAATAAAGAGAAATAGGAGAAAAGGGAGATGAAAAGTTACAAAATTGCATGAGAGGAAAATTGACGGAAAAATAGAGGAAATTGAAGGAAAATAGAGGACTCAATGATAAAAAGGCTTATGAGGATCAACTCACAACTTTTGTCTGTTGAGTTTTTGCTCGTTTAGTTTTTTGTCAATTTCAACTTGCATCAAGTGAGAAAGAGAAAGAAGAGTAGCAAGAGGAGAAGGAAAGCAAGAAAGTAAGGAAATAAAAGGAAGGACAAGGAAATCAAAGGATAAACAAGGAAGGTTGGATCAAGTAGCTTCAGCAGGACGGCTTTGTTGGTAACAAGTTGCATGTGTGACTTCCTGGTTGATTCATGAACACATGGTACATGACTTTGGGTATTTGGTTCTTTTGTTGTCATTGGCATGTATATTTATAGGTGTGATAATGGTTTTAGCCTTGCCTTTCCATTTCTATATAGCCATGATGTGATGGGACTCTTTTCTTGTTGAGATTTGGATTTCCGGGAGGTTTTACAACCCGATGAGGTGGTCTCAGGAAAATTCCCAAGGGTTTGGGGGGGAGGTGGTTTAATCTCCAATAATCCCTTCACAGGTAGGTGGAGACAAGAAAACTCCTCAAGTTATTGTTGAAGAAACTCTAAGGAATCCAAGCTTGTTTTGGCATTGTGATCTCTTAACCTATTTTGGCGAGATCGCGATAGCCTAAGGGTGGAGGTGGTTTAATCTCTAAGAATCCCTGGTTTTTTATGTCTTGAGTTCCCAAATTCATGCTTGCAATATGGCATGGGGGTGATTGGCTAAAAGAAAGATTTGGTTCAACCCAATCTATGGTCAGGTGGTACGTGGAATGCCCTAACTTGGTTGGCTTTGCATAAGTTAATAAGAATTATTTTGTTAATGTGATCCATGATTAATTGTACTTGTTATTATGTGGTTTTACGGTTGTTCTATTATGCATAATATTTTGGTTATATGTTGGTTATAAGCATGGTTCCATAACATGTTCTAGCTACAGGTCTTGTTATGTTTTGATTAGTTGATTAATTTTTACTGAATGCATAGGCTAATAAGTATTATTGTAGCTATTATGAGAGGAAATTATACCTTCTTGGTGAATCTCAGATAATTTTCAGACCCTTAAGTGTGCTGAATGATAAGCTGGAATGTTCTACAAGTGTGTTGCATGCTTACTTCTCAAAACTGACCCAAGCAAAAACTGAAAAACAGAGTTTTGTCTTATCTTAACCTAATTCTGACCTAAAACCAGAGAAATGTTGTACGGAACTTTATGGACAGAAAATGACGTGAGAAATCCATGATAAATGAACATGAAAGGATCTAAGCATGTGAATCTAATCTAGTATCAACTTCTCCAACTTGAAATATCACACTAGCAATTGCATTGGAAGAGCAAAGGTTGTGTTTTTGGTGGCAGGAATAGTGCCTTGACCTCAAATCATGGTCCCAAGGAGGGAGAAAGGAGATGAAGACCTGCTGGTAGCCTTTTGGATCTTTCTCTGTTACTACAGCAAACTACTTAAGCAACTTGAAGCAACAAAAACTATTCTAACCATCAAAAGCAACCTAACTTAACAAAGCAAGATTAACCTAAACAACATAAATTATCTTATGAATGCAAGTAGAAGCATATAAATACACAAAGGAGGTTTTGGGAACTTGGGTTGGGCCCTAACCCAAGAGCTTCAACCCTCTAGGAAAGATCGGTGCTGGTTCAAAACTGGATTCATCTTCATTGATCAAAAAATAATAGTAGCTACATCACAAAACTGTGTTCAAAAAGAGCTTGAAAATGAGCTGAGTACAAGACTGCACAAAAGCGTGAAAATAGAGTATCAATTGGCTAAACTACTGAGGTTTAAAGCCTTATTATTTATACAAGTGGGGACTCCCAATAGTCCTCCTAAACTTAAGGAACTTGGCTGCCTAGAACTGAAGATAACAGCAGCCCTACTTGACTTGCTCGGCTGCCCTTTAGAATCATCAATGTGGGCCCTTGCACTCCGAGTTGTTGATGAATAATTTGAGGAAGGGGTCATCTAATGAATGGGACATCCCTCCTATAAGTCCTCATACATGTTTCCTCGAGTTTGGCTGTCATTTTGCTCCTAAATTCCTAGTCCTTGTCCAAAATTGTCCAAAAAATCTACAATAAACACTAATTAGACCACATGGCAAAGTGACTATACCCATTCACTCTATTGACATAAATATATTCAAAAACATGCACAAAACTATTGAGAATGGTGGATTAAATAAAAATAACAGGCATAATGAGCCCATATAGTTACCCATTTCTTGGGCTCATCATCACCCCCGTGCTGAATGGGTTGCTCATCCTCTGAGCAACTAATCCAGTTCTTCATCCTTAATAGCTTTAATAGCTTCCTGGACATCCCAAGCCTCTAATGTGATGTCTTCTTCTTTGTCATGAAAACCTGCTTTCCTGTCCACTTCCTCCCAGTGTTTCTATTCTTCCTCTTCCTTAACCCCTTCCAACAGTCCTAACAGTAGTGGAGGACTGAACTTAAGACCAATCCAGTTGGCTTTCAATTTTTGCATTGATTGTTTATATAGAGGCACTGCCATCATAGCTTCCCTCATTCTGGTTGGGGAGTATACTCCCTGATCTTTAGGCTATGTGACAATGTATTCCACCTTCTCATGCAAGCACGAAGCCATTCATCGCCAAATAATCTCTCCATATCTTCAAAATGAGTGATAGCTTGTGCTTGCCTATTAACATAATTAGGGAGAAATTGGGGGTTGGCTGCAAGGTGTTCATGGGCATAGATGAGAGCCAATGGTTCTACTGGTTCTGCCCTTATCATTAGGGGCTCACTTAGTTCTTTTTCCATTACCTTTTGAATTTCCCTTGCTCTATTTTCCACATGGCTCATCCAGGAAGCCATAGCCGTGAGTTGTAGGTCCCTCAATGTAGCATTTGGATCCCATAAGTTCATATCTAGAAGTGCCATATTGTGTAGGTAGAATTCTGAAAGTTTGGCTTTATCCTCGGCTGAAATATTATCACATAAGTGCATAAACTAACCATAATCTTGAAATGGGATGGTGCCCCTCTGGGTAAATGTTTTAATCTGGAATTGGAGCCACTGGTCTTTGAGATACATTGCATAGGATCTAGGTGGATGTCTGCACTGCAAGGCCTCTATTGCTCAGCTGGCTATGCAGGCCATCTGGGCTTCTTTTTTTTGCAACTGTTTCTTCAAAATCAACACTCCAGTTGCTACCTGAGACTCCCTTTCTTGTTTTTGTTTCTGTGTTGCTTCACTGTCTACTACGGGTCCCTCTTATTGTTGTTGCTCTTCCAAGACTGGCAACTTGTCTTCCCCTTTAGGTTCTCGTTCCTATAACTGCTTTTTCAACAGTTCATTTTCTTCCTGTAGTTAGGCTCTTCTAATGTTTTCTATGTGCCTTTCCATGCCCAACTCCCTTCTCAACTCTCTCAACTAGTCTTCCATTAGATTTAGTGATCTACATCCAGGTGTGGGTTCTGACCCTTTCTTTTTCTAATTCAAAGAAAAGAGGTACAGCGAATTTTTGTGGGATAATCTTCCCACCTTCTAGGAGATTATAATAGGAGCCTAAATTAGGCCGAGGGCTTGGCTCAGGTATTTCTTTTTCCTTTCCTTCCTCTTGTGACTATTCTACTGCTTTTTCTTCTAATTTTTTAGTTTCTTTTAGCTTGGCTAGTGTCTCCTATAGAGAGGTCTGAGCCTCCTGTAGGACTGCTTTGGAGTCCATCGATTTAATTCTTTCCTTCCAGGTGGAGGTTTTGGGACTCTATCTCTCGTAGGTGATAGAGATTTTGGAGGGAGATTCCTTGTTTTTCTTAGTAGGTGCATCCTCAATGACAATGGGTTCTTTTGATGGTGATTGGGGCTTGCCCACCTTAATCTTTGTGCTCCTCCTTACCTTGAAATACATAGATTTTTGTCTTTTTCTCTTTCCCTTTTGCTTTGTTGGGATGCCTAATGCAGCAAGCACAGCTGTTGCTTCCCTTGCCAGTGTTTCAGGGGATATTTCCTCCTGTTGTTTTTCTTCTTTACCCTCTGCAATTTTTCTTGAGTCTGTTGTTTCTGCTTTTGTCTCTACTGTCTCTGGTGGTGTCTTTTATTTTTCTTGCTGAGTCTCTGCCTCTCCTATGGCAGTCTTCTTCTGAGCCTTCTTGGGCTTCTTTTTCTCAGCTCCTATTCTCTTCCTTTTTTCTTCCTTTGGTATTGTTTTCCTTCCTGCCTTAGGTGCAACTGTGGTTTTGTTCGGCTTCTCCTCTTCTTCCTGTCTTTCCTCTTTTTCCTCTTCTATTTGAATATTTTGTTACTCCTCAAGAATTTCCTTTTCAAGTTCCTCTTTCTACTCCTCTTGTTCACTGTTGGATGGACTGAGTTCATCAATAAGAGTTTTGATGTTGTCTCCTCTAGACATGTTCCGAAAAATTTCCCAAGCCATGGGGATGGTGTAGGTGTGTATGGCATATTCTACCAACAATTTGATGAGCCCATGGTGGGCCAGTTGGTCTGGAACCCCTGCAGTAAACTTGGTGCCACATTCTATCAAAGATTGAAGGAGGAAATATGGGAGACTGAGTTTCCTAGCTGCTGGTAGAACCATCCCATATCTCAATTCATGCAATAACCTGAAGTGATACTTGTAAACTATATTGAATCTCCCTTCACAAGATATATATTTCATTATTTGGTAGCTGACTTCACACCATGGAGGAGGTAATCTTGTCCTTCTGGCCCCATTTTTATCCTCTACAGGATGCTCATCAGGCTAAAAAAATTTCTTCTTAGCAACCTGTCCTAATGGTTTTTCCTCTTTTCTCCAGGGGAGCCCAAGTGGAAGACCTATGATTCTGCTAATAAAATCTAGTGTAAGCTCTAGGTTCGGACCCCTAAAATTGACTATAGCATGTGTTTTAGAATGGGGTCTTATAGACATTAAAAATTATTCAGTCACCTCATCATATCCATGAATTCTCTCAAAGAAAGGCATCCAGTTTTCCCTGGTGAAGAGGGCCACCACCTCGGGGTTCTCATGCAATTTGTTGGATTTCAAAGGCTCCTTTCTCGTAGAACCTCCTAGCATGGTCTTTAGTTGTTTATGAAAATGCTCAGGTGAGGAAGAAGGCAATAACTTCCAAAACTAGAAACGGAGGGATAGCCAGGTTTTTCTTTTTTTCTTTGAAACTTGAGAGAGAATTTCCCGTGTGATTCTTTTTCACAACATCAATTTGCAAGTTTCCCTTCCTTCAAATTATTTTCAATCTGAATTTGCTTCTCGGTGTTTGGAAAACAAAAAAAACAATACTTTGACAGAATAGAGGATATATAAAACAGTTTTTTTTCACAGAGTAACCAGACATGCAATTTTGTTTACTTCCTAGGCTTGATTTGCTATGGTTGCAGCTCTTTTTAGGAGGATATGGGAAAGAAAAGAAAAAAATATATTTTTGAGTTCAGAAAAGAAAATGAAGAGACTGTGTAGAATGCAGAAAAACATAGGCAGACTTTCGAACTTCTTTGTTCCTTTCTTTTTCAACCCAATACTTTATTCTTAATCCACCACCTTATATAGATATATCGTATGCAGAGCAGGTTTTCGAGCCTACCTCATTCCAAGCTCGAATTTGACAAAAATTCTAACTTTTTCTGCTGTAGAGATACTCTCTGGCCTTCCTGTAGAAAGCCTCCTATGGAAACTGTTCCTACTCCTGTAGAATGCAGCAGTGCTCCTCTAGAGCCCAATAGGCGGGAGGGTTTTGAAAAACTGGTAGAAAATGACTGGTTCATTGTTCTGAAGGTGGTAGATGAGTACTGCAGTCGAGAACTTGTTGATGCAAATGCAAACAAAAGGTGGTAGAGGCTTAGGCTGCATTGTACTTAAACTGATGGCGTAATCTGCGGTGACGAGGTGAGGTGGCCGGATTGGTACGTTATCCCCATTTGAACTGTTGGTCCTATTCCAGTGTCATTATGGTTCTTCATGTCACCTGACTGTCATCACCTCCCTTATTCCCATTATACGCCACCACCACTACCGATTCTGAATTTTTTCTTCCCGGTTTGACGGGCCACACGTGTTGACTGCGTATCTGATCTATGGTTTGAATTAGACGAGGCTCATTTGAACTCCATGAGGGTGTGTGAACTGAACTAGGGTGGCCAATTAGCTGGCCATCGACTCTGTTTAATTGTGACCATTCCAATAGTTTATGCTGTTTCTAAATAATATTCATGCAATCGAGGAATAGGTTTAGCCACTTACCTACTAGTCGCTGCTGTGTTCTGCATGCTTCAGACTTTGGCACCTCATTTCCTCATTATTGTTGCTACTGGTGCTCTGCATGCTCAGCCTTTGGCTTATGTTGGTGATTTCTTGGTCAAGCTCTTCTCCTTGCATGTTTCATACATCCTGGCTACGTTGACCCTGTCTTTGGAGTTTGTTTTTCAAAGGGATCAGCTACTGCAGGAATACTGCAAGATTTCCTGTAGCTGCTTCTCCTTCTGAAATTAAGGTTGATGCTTGAGCAGTGGATAAAACGATAGCTAAAGAAGGTTCTGAATGAAGGAAATAACAGCTGGGAGACATCAGGTAAGAATAATTAAAGAATGTTGTTGCTTTATTTATCATCCTTTTTTCGTGTTTACAGAATGAAAGAAACAGAATTTCTGTATTTGTTTATGCAGGGAAAGAAAAAGCGAATGGAAATGTGGGTGTGTAGGGATGGAATGGAGAGTTAGGCGAATGGATGGTGGCAGGGAGGCTCACAGGCCTTCTAGACAAATTTCCAGCCCTCGGGGACTTCTTTGAACTTGATTTTGGCCTTTCTATAGTTTCTACAGGAGCCTCCTGTAGGATACACAAAGTTTCCTGTAGGATGCAAAATTTTCAGAACAAATGAGACAAAGGCTTGGGAAAGGATAATAGTGATGGAGGGATGGACTATGAAGGGTGTATGCAGCCTGGCCATGTCTTTTTCTCTTGTGTGACCCTCCTGCAACCTACAATTCATTCAAAAGAAGTTAGGTTTTTTTGTTTTTTTCTCTTTTTTCTTTTTCTTTCTTTTTCTTTTTTTTTGAGATAGCTGGGGCACCTCCAAGAGGTTTTCGCCCTCACTGCCTGCCCTGGGCACCTCCAAGAGGTTTTCACCCAGGGATCTTTTAATCATTTTCTGTTTTTTCTCTGTTTTTTTCTTCTTCTTTTTTCATATTTTTTTTTTTGGCTCAAGGTGCGGGTGGAGTGGAGACAGGGACCTACTCCACTACCAACATTGTTTTACCCAAATTCTAAATGAACTCTTACTTGGAAAGGGGCTCCCTATAGATCTTCAATATATGCTCACTAACAAGCATGGGATGGTTTCTTCATCTATGGTCCAGATCAGGATTGAACCATTGTCATTGCATTGTTCCATTCTGTATGGGCCTAGCCATCTTGTCCTCAGTTTGCCCTTGAAATGTTTATATGAGAAGATATGAGCTTTGTCCCAAGACCTATTTTTCAGCCATAACAGAGCAAGGAGTAGTCTCCTAGTTTCTAGGAACAATAAAAGGATGAGTCATCAAGGGCCAGCTGGAGGGTTATGAGCACCATCAAATTCGAATTCATGGAGTTATAGGTGTCAAAAGGAGTGTTTAATTCTTAGATAAGGTTGTTTTAATCATAATGAGGAGTTACACTCCTAATTGTTTTAGGTCTCTAAAACTGCCAGTTAATAGTTAGTTACATTAATTAGATAGTTTTAAGTGTCAATAGGTATCAGGTTAGGTAGAATTTGAATTCTCCTCATCCTAGAGGAAGGAATCTCAATTATGTAAAGATCTCTATATATAGTAGAAGATGCAATGTACCAAGAGTTGGAAAATTATTAAGAAAAGCTCTCATATTGTGCTTTGTGTAAAGAATCTGTTTTAGTAATATAGTATTTGTCTTTGCTTCTCAGGAATCAGAAGGAATTCGATGTTTTGAATGTCTTGTGTTGTCTTATTCCTATTATCTGCAGTGGTTTGAATGTGTGATTACTTAGAAATCACTAGCAGTGCTCTAATTTCATTCATGCATTTGTAAACTGTATTGGTCCTATGTGTATCTGGTGTTTTCTCCATATGTTGAATTCTTATGCCCTAACTTCTATGTAAAGCTAACATTATTGTCAATACTGAAGCATATTTGACTCCATAAGCCCAATGGATGCTTTCTAGTTGTGTTTCAACCTATTACACTTGTTCATTTGTTTCGTAGAGTTAACCATCTTATTCATTATCCAAATCTTTAATCTTGTGAGAGAGCCCTTTCAAGTTGGGGAGGCTAAGCCTCAGCCTAAAGTAGGTTTGAAAGAGTTACACAAGGTCTCCCTGATCAATAGCCTATCAGGGCTTGATTTTGTGATAACATTTTTGTGTGTCTGCTGGGAGTCTAAAGATTAATCATTCCCAAAATCAAGAAGCTGAACTTCTGAAGGTAGCAGGAGCTCAAAAATATTTCGAGGTTGCAAAACTACCTTGGCAACTCCATTGTTGAAGAATTCAAAATTTATAGATTCATGGTGATTCTACTGGAGTTATGAAGAACTCAGATGCTACCATTCTTATTTCAAGGTATGCATGCATAAATTTTTCAGGAATTCATGGTTTCCCAAATCATTTTCCTAAGGATACATATTTTCTAAGGAATGGTCCAAAATTCAATGGAGAAGATTTGAGTTTAACTTTGAAGCATATATCTGATTTTTGTGATACCGAGCTTCTTAGAGTCAAACATGAGGATGTTTGCATTATGTTGTTCTATGATACATTTCAAGGGAAATGTAAACAGTTGATTGAAAGCTTTCATGCCAAATCTATTAATTCATTTGAAGACTTTTGGCTTATGTTTTTGGAGGAATGGATAGATAGATCAGATTTGGTGGCAAACTCTCCTTCAATTCAAGGTTTCAAACAATGGAATGATGATCATATTAATGAAGAAATAGATGAAATTTTTTCTTTGTCCTTGTCTTCTTATCTAAAATCATTTGAGTGCAAGACAGAAGATAAGATGAAATTTTTGGATGAAGTTGCTAAGGACATTGAGAAAGACATTGAAGGTTTACAAGGTCAAATTCAATCATATAGTCTTCATGTGCATGATCATTCTTTTCAAAAGCTTTCAATGGCAGAACACAGGGAGAGGGTGTTGCTTCCTTTCTCTTTCGTGATTGAGGAAGAATACGTTGTTATTGAAGATCGGTTTGCACAATCAGAAACTTATGAGAATCATCAAGCTGATCATGTATTCTGGGATCCTATAGCTAGATACATGTAAGAGTTTTACTCTCTAGTACTTAAGGTTTTCTATGAAGATCAGAGGCAATTCTAGTGGCAGTGGTCATCACAATATCATAATTGCTCTGAACTCTGATGCAGTCAAAAAACTCAAATATCAGATAAGACGAATGGTTGGCTACATTGGAAATTTCACATTGATTAAGCTGAAAGAAGTTTGAAATTGATAGGGTAGGTAGGTATGAAAATGAAAATAAGCTCAAGGTTGACTGAGCATTTTTCAGTAGATATAGATTTCTTTCTCCTACAGTGATCATCAAGCTTAAGCCTGAGGTGAAGGCCCAAGAAGCTTAAAGGGGATGCGTGCCACAAATTTCCGTTTATCATAAGAAGAAAAAGCACTGGACCTGCGAGTTCTTAGTGTACTACAGGAGCACACTATACCAAGTGGAGCCACTGTTATCACTGAAAAATTTTCAAAAAAAATTGGGCAACTTGTATGGTTTCAAAGTTGTAAGTCACTCCTGGTCAAAGTCATTTTATTGTTTTGTTTAAGGAGTCTAGAACATAGAGTAGAGTCTTGTTCCCATTAGCAAATAAGGCCAACAATCTTGATTTACCTATCATTAATCCCATATCGATTCAAAGGTGTCATGTGTCAAGGTTTTTCAAAGATTTCGTTTTCAATTTCATTGGTTTGAATTCAAAAGTTGGAGTGCTAGAAATACCAGTTTCTCCTGAGGTCATATCTACAGTCACAGAAGAAGAAGGTTCAGATCAAGGAAGTGGTACAAGAGCAATCTATTGATAAAACATTCCAAAGAAGAGTAACCAAGAGCCAGCTAGCTAGAGAAAAAGGTAAAACAGTGGTTACTGAAGGAAGCAAGATACATCAGAAAGGTCAATGCAAAACTAAGAGTTGGAATCAAAGTTATGAAGAAGAAAATTGAAGATTTGAAGACACAACTAAGCCAACATGAAGGACATTCTTGACTAAGAGAAATCACATAGTAAGTAAGGCTAAGTCCTAAATTTTGATGGATTACCTTTTGAAGTTTATCTTTAAACGATGGTGACTATGTTTTCAGTTTTGAACAACTTCATGACAAATAGAAAATCCATTGTAGAAAAAGGAAGGCTCAAGAAAGCTAGATTTTGATCTTAAGCTATGTTTTTAAAATTACACAGCAGTTTCGTAGCGCACTACGTAACTGTTGTAGGTAATTCCTAATGCACAGCAGTTTCGTAGCACGCTACGAAACTACTGTAGTTGCATATCATGATTTAATGGACCAATTTTGAGAGACAAAAAGTAAATATTTCTGAAGAATGGTTTCTAAAAGGGAGTATTTACAAGGTGTAAACATCCAGCAAGGGCAAAACAACTAAATAAGGACATTCATGAATTCCAAAATTTTATGTTATGAAAATAGCAGTCAACTTCCAAGGGGATTACCAAGCAATGGAAAACTCATCTCTGAAAAGTGAAAGAGGTTTTCATTCCTAAGATATTGAAATACAAAAACCTCTTACACTTTCTTCAAATCCATTATGATCTGGGAGAAATGAATGACCAAACTTGCACTACGAAACTGCTGTAGGTGAAATTTTTCACAAGCATATTTCTCCTGTTTTACACCTATTTTTCAAAGACACATTATGGGCAGTAGGAAAGGTGTTTCAAAACACCAAGAGATTTTTTTGTTCAGCATGGATTGGTTCACAAAATCCTCCTTCAATTTTTCGAAATGAAGTTTTTATGAGAAGATACAAGCTCTTTCCCAAGACCTATTTTTCAGCCAGAACAGAGCAAGGAACAATATCCTAGTTTCTAGGAACAATAAAAGGATGAGTCATCAAGGGGCCAGCTGGAGGGTTATGAGCACCATCAAATTCTAATTCATGGAGTTATAGGTGTCAAAAGGAGTTTTTAATTCTTATATAAGGTCGTTTTAATCATAATGAGGAGTTACACTCCTAATTGTTTTAGGTCTCTAAAACTACCAATTAACAGTCAGTTACATTAAATAGTTAATTTTAAGTGTCAATAGGTGTCAGGTCAAGTAGAATTATAATTATCCTCATCCTAGAGGAAGGAATCTCAATTATGTAAAGATCTCTATATATAGTAGAAGATGCAATGTACCAAGAGTTGGAAAATTATTAAGAAAAGCTCTCATATTGTGCTTTGTGTAAAGACTCTGTTTTAGTAATATAGTATTTGGCTTTGCTTCTCAGGAATCAGAAGGAATTCAATGTTTTGAATGTCTTGTATTGTCTTCTTCTTATCATCTACAGTGGTATGAATGTGTGATTACTTAGAAATCACTAACATTGCTCTAATTTCCTTCATGCATTTGTAAACTGTATTGGTCCTATGTGTATCTGGTGTTTTCTCCATATGTTGAATTCTTATGCCCTGACTTCTATGTAAAGCTAACATTATTGTCAATACTAAAGCATATTTGACTCCATAAGCCCAATGGATGCTTTCTAGTTGTGTTTCAACCTCTTACACTTATTAATTTGTTTCGTAGAGTTAGCCATCTTATTCATTATCCAAATCTTTAATCTTGTGAGAGAGCCCTCTCAGGTTGGGGAGGCTAAGCCTCAGCCTAAAGTAGGTTTGAAATAGTTACCCAAGGTCTCCCTGATCAGCAACCTATCAGGGCTTGATTTTGTGATAACAGGGTAGATGAATCCTCCATCCATTGACTTTTGCAATTCTTCTTTGACAATGTCCTTAAGGGTTGGATTCATCCTCCTTTGAGGTTGCCTGACCAGTTTACAATATTCTTTAATGTAAATGTGATGAGTATAGACTGAAGGGTGGACTCCCTTCATCTCCTTATAGCTCCAAGCAAAATAATCCAAATGATTGTTCAATAAGCTACACAGTTCTTTCTCTTGAGAGGTGGATAGGGATGAGTTGATCTTCAAGGTTTTTTCTGGGTTGAATTCCACATTTTTAACTCAGAGAGAGGTTGGATTAGCCACACAGAGATAAACTAAAGGATTAGCTTGGGTTTCTTACACCATCTCTTCTAATGGCAACACACTGGGGGGTGGATTCTGAATCAAGTTTTCAATAAGATCATCCTTGATTTGTGGACCCCCCATGGTAGCCTCTACTGTACACAATGGTGCGGAATAGACTTCATCCTCATCTTCCTCCTCCAACTAGAGAGGTAAATCATGTTCTAGCAGAGGACGGGTAGGAGGATAGAGGACTAGCTGTTTGGACATATGCCAGTTCTTGATTGTCATGTTCCAAGCTCGACAACTAATGTAGGCCTCTGCAGTAGCCAACCAAGGTCGTCCCAGGATGAGAGGATACCCAGTGAGATTTGCCTTTGGTTGGAGAACCAAGAAGTCAGTAGGGTACTCCCAAGAATCAATAGAGACCATTACATCTTCCATAATCCCCTCAACATTCATGGTGGAGCGGTCTACTAACTGCAGTATTGTTGAGGTCTTTGTCAGGGAACCTTGAAGGTTGAGTTTAAGCATAATGTCCCCAGTCATCACATTAATGTCCGCCCCTAGATCAATCAAGGTATGGGGGATTATGGTGCCATTGATGTGGACATTGACTACAGGACTCCTAGGGTCTAGATATTTTGGACAGATTACCTGCCCCAACATCAGGTCGGACAGTTTTCCTATGACATTGATAGTTGTGGCATCTCTCTTGCACCTACCTGGGTGCCTAAAAAACTTCTCCTTGATCATCTTGTTGTATATAGGCACATCCTTCATGGCTTGGAGAAGGGGTATCTTTACACATAACTGTTTCAATTCTCCCAGAAGTTCAGTTTCTTCTAGGGTCAGTTGTGTGGTTCCAGTTAGTTTCTCAAGAAAGGGTGGAATGGCTTTTGGTTCACTTTCCTATTTTTCTTCGTCATCCTCCTTAGGAGGAGGTTGGCTATCTAGGAGAACCTTCCCAGATCATAGGTTAATCTCCTGAATCTCCACAACATAGGTCAGGCATGATGTTTCTCCACTATGTACCAGTTAGGCCTGTCTGTTGTTAGGGTTCAGGTTCGGTTGAGTAGGTATTTGGGGTGGTATTGGTGGAGCAGGAGGCAATGGTTGCGGTTGAGCAGGTGGTGAAGGAGGAAGAGCAAGAGGAGATTTATACTAGGGCCTCCACCCCTGATGAGGTGCATTCCACTAAGGTTGTGGCTGAGCATAAGAGTGAAATGAGTGAGCAACTAGCGGAGCTTGCTACTGAGGAGGATATGACCAAGGAGGGGGTGTGGACCAGGAAGGATGAGCAGGGGGGACACCAAGAAGGCATAGAAGTGGCTTGATTGGGATTCTAATAGTTCTGGGATGTCCCTTGCATTCCTTGCTGATAAGATCTGGGTCCATGTGGCCTCCTTTCATTCATGAAATAGAGTGGTTCAGTGGCTCCTTCAGCCCCTTGATATGCAACTTTGATTCTGGGCAAGGAAGGGAATTGGTTCGTAGGATGGTCTTCTTCACAAACTACACACACCTCCATAGAGTGCAATGGACACTCATTCCTAGGATGCTTTTTAGTGCACCTAGGACAGAATATGGCCAAAGCCCTCTCAGCTTTCTCTTGTTTCCTTTTGATATGAAGGGTATCCATCTGCATGGAAAGAGTCTGCCTCACCTCACTATTGAAATCTTCCAGCTGATTCTCAAGTTCATTTCTAAGGGATGAACTAGATGAGGATGTACTGGCTAAAGGTTGACTTCCCCTACCTCTCTTTCTAGCTGACCTGGAAAGGTTTCTAAACATATTCTTTATGTCATCGTAAGGTAGTTGATAGATGTCTCCCCCAGCCAGGAAATGGAGGGTATCTAGAAGGTCTTTAGGGACTCCTCTAAGCATAACCAACTTTAGAGATTCAGGGTCAAGTCTGCACCTGGCCCTTTTATAACTGAGTTGAAACCTTTCTTCATAGTCTTTTAAAGATTCACCGCTTCCCATGGTCATTCGGAAGATTTCTACCTTGGTATCCTTTGACCTACAGTAGTCTCAGTATTTGTTCTTAAAGGCTTGCTGCATCTGAGCCCAAGTTGTGATACTATTTCCTGGTAACCCCATGAACCAGTGCAAGGCTACATCCTTGAGGGTGGAAGGAAACAGTTTCAACTTCTGCTCGTCTTCTGCATAGTCATAGGTTCAATAGAGGATAGCAAATTCAAACAAGAAGGTATCAGTATCTTTGCTAGTCATTACATGGAAGTGAGGTAAGTCTGAGGGGCTTATGTTTTTCATTTTTGTGTCCCCATTGGTCTCTCGGATAGGAAAGGCACCATCTATTCTTTCCCCATTTCCTCTAATGTTTCTGTTTTCAGCCATGGTCTCAGGAGGAATGGTTTCTTGCTCTTCTTCTGTTATAGGATTTTCGTATATCTCTGGAGGTTCACCTATAGGTTCTTCTGGATCACTACCACCAAAGAAGAGAGAAGCGTGACCCAGTGATGTGGTGGGGGTGTTGGGTAGGAATTTTCCTGAATTGTCTATGTTCCTACGAGGCATGAAAAGAAATCTCTTTTTGGGTGATTTTTGTTTTTTTTCTGCTTGTACCTGCAAAACTAAAATGGATTGAATAAAAAATTGCAACTAACTAAAATAAACCTTTCTGAAATGAAAATTGTAGAATTGAAATGAAAGTAAGAGATGACTAATCTATGTTTGCTGAAATAGAAATTGCAGAATTGAAATGAAAGCAGGAAATGTCTAATCTATGCTTGCTGAAATGAAATTGCAGAACTGAAATGAAAGAAAGAAATGTCTAATATACGCTTGCTGAAATGAAATTGTAGAATTGAAATGAAAGCAAGAAATGTCTAATCTACTTTTGCATAATGGAAAGTGCGGAATTGAAATGAAACAACTACTCTACTTTTGCTAAAATAAACTACTTAGCAGAATGTTGTAGTAGAAAATAGAAGAAAATCAATAATCACAAAATACTTTGCTGCTTCCCTGGCAACGGTGCCAAAAAGAGTGGTGAACTTCAGTATTGCAACAATAATGTTGCAACTCCTAGGGCTTCCTTCTTTACTTTTATCAACCCGGTAGTTCGTAACAAACTTGGAAGTGACGGTGCTATATGCACAAGTACTAGCTCTTATTGCAGGTTGTCACTTGATCAGTTGGCATAAGTTTGCTAGGAGCTTAAGCAAACTTCTATGAGTTCTCAGAAGAAGACTTTACTATGATGGAAAAAAGCTAACTCTATAGAGGTTATTCTACTTGCAGAAAGAGAAGGAAGACTGAAAGAAATGCAAACCCTAGCAAACCCTAACTTTGCAAGAAAAGAGATAAAAACTACTGAAAGGGGTGCCATTGACTACTGAAAAGGTAAATTGCATTTATTCAAGCTACTTTTGAAGAGAAATGAAAGGGAATCATATTTTTGTACTTTTGAGTAGTTTTATGTGGAATTATTATGCTTATGGTTTGACTGGTTGTGACTGTGCAGAGGTTTGGTGGCCAAGGAAGATGGAGTTGGTTTTTGAAGATGGTGAGGAAGGTGTGGAAAGGTCCTAAGAAGCACCTAGTACCCTTCTAAATACTTCCCTTGAGATCAGACTTCGAAAAATCACTCACAGGAAGTTCTACAGGAGGTTGCAGGGGATCTACAGGACGTTCTACAGGAGAAGGCTGAAAGTGGTTTTTGGAGGTTTGAAGGTGGAAAAATGATGGGAAAAGGGGAATGAAGATTGGATGAAGGTGTTGAGGGTTCTAGGACTCCATTAATGAAGATCAGGAATGAAGGAGATGGGTGGATTTGTTTAAAGGGAAAGAAAGCGACTTTATGGAGAGATACAGGAACTAGGGCAGATTGGTGAAATATGGCGAAGGAGTGGGGAAATATTTGAAATATGGGCTGGTATAGGTTGTGTTATGGAGGAATGATAAGCTGGAATGTTCTAAAAGTGTGTTGCATGCTTACTTCTCAAAACTGACCCAAGCAAAAACCCAAAAATAGAGTTTTGTCTTATCTTAACCTAATTTTGACCTAAAACCAGAGAAATGTTGAACAGAACTTTATGGACAGAAAATGATGCAAGAAAGCCATGATAAATGAACATGAAAGGATCTAAGCATGTGAATCTAATCTAGTATCAACTTCTCCAACTCGAAATATCACACTAGCAATTGCATTGGAAGAGAAAACACTGTGTTTTTGGTGGCAGCAGTAGTGCCTTGACCTCAAATCCTGGTCCCAAGGAGGGAGAAAGGAGATCAAGACCTGTTGGTAGCCTTTTGGATCTTTCTCTGTTACTGCAGCAAACTACTTAAGCAACTTGAAGTAAGAAAAATTATTCTAACAATCAAAAGCAACCTAACTCAACAAAGCAAGATTAACCTAAACAACATAAATTATCTTATGAATGCAAGCAAAAGCATATAAATACACAGAGGAGGTGTTGGAAACTTGGGTTGGGCCCTAACCCAAGAGCTTCAGTCCTCTAGGAAAGATCAGTGCTGGTTCAAAACTAGATTCTTCTTCATTGATCAAAAATTAATAGCAGTTACATCACAAAATTGTCTTCAAAAAGAGCTTGAAAATGAGCTGAGTACAAGACTGCACAAAAGTTTGAAAATAGATTATCAAATGGCTAACCTAATAAGGCTTAAATCCTTCTTATTTATACAATTGGGGACTCCCAATAGTCCTCCTAAACTTAAGGAACTTCACTGCCTGGAACTGAAGATAACAGCAGCCCTACTTGACTTGCTCGGCTGCCCTTTAGAATCATCAATATGGGCCCTTGCACTCCGAGCTATTGATGAAGAATTTGAGGAAGGGGACATCCCTCCTATAAGTCCTCATCCCTATTTCCTCGAGTTTGGCTGTCATTCTGCTCCTAAATCCCTGGTCCTTGTCCAAAATTGTCCCAAAATTTTGCAATAAACACTAATTAGACCACATGGCAAAGTTACTATCCCAATTGACACTATTGACATAGATATATTCAAAAACATGCACAGAAATATTGAGAATGGTGGATTAAATGAAAATAATAGGCATAATGAGCCCATATAGTTACCCATTTTTGGGGCTCATCAGTGGGGCGATTACATCTTTGCATGTAATTTCATGATCAAATTTAATAAAAGTTTGGCTAAGTTATTGCTACTCATTTTGGAATTTTTTTAAGGGTTTCATATTTAATTGCATGCAAAATTTTTTAAGAAATGTCTCTATTGTAAATGCTTAATTTTATTCACATACAATTTTTTTGAAAAAATGTTTGCATGCAAAGTTTTTGTCAAAGTGCATCAAAGAGAAATTTAAAAAAAATGCAAGTTGATTGGAATATTTGAGCAAGGGCCATTACATCCATCTTATCAAAATCTACCTTAGGCTCTCCTCCACCTATCACATACCCTAAATACACCAAATTTTGTTGTGCGAGCTCACACGTCTTTAGATTTATTAGTAGTTGGTGCTTCTTTAATGTCTCTAGCACCTATGTGAAATGTGAGATGTGTTTATCTTAGGTAGCACTATATACTAGCATATCATCCAAATAAATAATAACAAATGAATCTATAAAAGGGCATAATGTATCTTTCATTAACCTCATAAATGTATTTGGTGCATTCTATAGGCAAAACAACATGACTAGCTGTTGATACAAACCTTGCCCAGTTTTGAAGGTAGCCTTCTAAGTATCTTCTTCTATGACTTGAACCTGGTAATATCCATACTTCAAGTCTAGCTTGGTGAAGTTTTTGGGTTGTTGCAATTGATATAATACATCGTCTATCCACCCTAGGTGGGAAACTCGATTGGTGATCAAAGTGATGTAAAATCATACAAACCAAGAGATCCAAGGTTCAATCATCAGTCATGACCTGGCCTACGGAGAGGATGACAAGTCATAGGCCACTAAAGGTGTAGTGGTAGTAGCCAGAATCGACCTTGTGTCACAAGAGTATGACATTGGCCTAGTTGTTGATTCCTTTAGGTTATAGAAAAAAAATCATCTATCTTAGGCAGGGTGCACCTGTTCTTGAGTGTAATTTTGTTTAATATCCTATAATCTATCCACATCTACCAAGTCCCATCCTTCTTTAGCACAATGACAATGGGTGACCCACATGGTGATGTACTCATTTGAATGACACCTTGTTCCAATAGTTATTGCAACTACTTATTCATATCACTTACTTATATAACGGACTTCTTGTGCAACCCAGTGTTTGGCCATGGGGAGTTTTGCAATAATTGGATCGCATGCCCCACTTCCCTCTTGGGTAATAGCCCTTTAGGATCTTGGAACACATCCATGTATTCATATAACAACTCTTTTAGTTGTTGTTTCTATATCTTAGTATACCCCTCCAAGGATGAATTTTCTCTCACTGGCTCTTCTACGAACTAATTTTCTCTTAAAAATAGTAAAGCATACTTCTTGCTAGAACTGATCAATTGCTTGGCTTGGTTGGGACTTACAAGTGAAATTTTCAACTTGCCCTTGTGTGTGTTGATGGTAAAGGATTTTCATCCTTGATTAGGCAATGATGGTTAGCTATCCACATGAAGATTGCTTCTTGGATGTACATATATGGACTTACAAACACAATTCCACATAAATTAAGGGGAACTACATCGAGTTCTACTTCATCAATAACATTATCACTGATATAAAATATAATTTTTTCTTGTTTGGTTGCATTTATTTATGCACCTTATTTACCAATCCCAATGGATTGGGCTTGGATGATCATTAACTTCCAATCCCAATTTGTTGACCAACTATGCTACAACAAAATTCACCTACGATCCTAAGTCAAACAAAGCATCAACCATTTTCTTCTTAACATGTATATTTATATGGAAGAGTCAGGTCCTTTTGTTATCTTCCTATTGTTGAAAGATACCCAGATTCACCTCCTTATGTATTGATGTAAAAAATATCTTCTCATCCATGTCTAATTTTCTGTCAACATGATTGATCAAATTAATGGCCATGAGGCTTTCTTCTTTGCATGTTTCTTTTTGTTCTTCGGGTTAGTATTGGGACGAAACTTCCAACACTTCTCCTTTATATGATTGTCAATGTTATAGTGGTTGATGGGATCTTTGAATTATTTTTTTGTGGTTGTTGTATTTTTATATTTTCTCCCTTTCCATTTATTATTTCCCTCCTTTAAAGGATTCTAGTGCTCCTTCTACTTCAACCCACTTCATTCCCCTTTCTTCTAGCATATGTTATCCAGATATTTTTCTTGTACATAAACCTCGTACACTGATATAGGCTTGAACATCATTAATTACTTTCGTAGGTGGGTGTATAGATCCCCTAGATACTTGAGGAGTACATATAGGTTCTTTGGGGACATACCCAAACTTATGGTAATCTCTCTAAATTAGGTGGTGTACTCTTGTACACTTTTTCATTGATTCTACCTAATGTAATGCCACCAAATCTACTGGTCTTCTACATACCCAATAGGGTAAAATTATGACTCTATCATGGTTTCAAAATCCTCCCACTTAGTCTCTGGAGAATCTCTATCCAACCTCAAGGTCTCCAAGTGTCTTTCCCACTAGGTCAGGGCATGGCCCTCTAATTTCAGTTGAGCAAATAAAATATTTTGTTCTTTCTCTATATGATGGACATTAAAATAAACTTATAACAATTACAGCCAGTGATTTAACTTTAAAGCATAAATATCACCTTTATATGGCTTGACATTGACCTTCAATTCCATTTTGAACAGGAACTATGAATCATTAATTTTAATTGAATTGGGTTAATCTTTTTCGACTTCTTTATTTGGATCCTTGTTTGTTTCTTCTCGATCTTTTAATATCCACTTTAATAAAACCTCTATTTTATAATCCCCGTATTCTCTAAAAATCTTGATTTTATTGGTCAGGGCTTCCATGACGAGGCTCGAACTATGGTTTATATCTGCAACTTGTGCTTCCCACCATGCAAAACCCCCCCCCTACAAGATCATGAGGGTTATTCATGTATTCATTGGCCATGAATGGGGTATTGTGACTTTCAACTTAACTGATCTAGATTGTATTAGCCTTGGTTAAAAATCCATGTAATAAAGTTAATAAAGGAAAAATAATAACCAATGTGATGGGACACGTATTCTAAGCTCAATGTTGGGTAAAACATCCTAGTGTGGGTCTTCATTTGGTTTATTATGGCTAAGGAAATTGGCAAAGGAAATGGAAAAATGATATGGAAATGAAAAGAGGCATTATTTGGCATTTATTTTGTAGGTTTTAACCCCATACATAAATTACTTGCATACGAATTCTAAATCACAGGAAAAATAAAAATGCGAGAGCATAACACATAAAACACATATACACAGAGATTTCCCACTAGATCCCAAAAACCGGGACTACCAGCTTGATTTTTCATTATGTCCTTTCAATGTTACAATACATATTTATACATGCCGAAGCATCCAATACCATGGACCGAAAACCATCACGTCCAAAACCATGGACCGAAAACCATAGGTAGGTTCACCCAACCTAGTCGTGGAAAGAATATAACACAGCCCAACATATTTATTAAAATAATGGAAAATAGGAGAAAAGGAAGGTGAAAGGTCACAAATTTCATGTGAGGAGGAAAACGATGGAAAATAATGGAAATTGAAGAAAATAGAGGCCTCATTGATAAAAAGGATTATGAGGATCAGTTCACAACCATTTTGTCAGTTTAGTTTTGGAGCTCTCTATTTATTCTTGGAGCACTCTAGCATTGGAGGAAGCACAAAGGAAGGACAAAAATTAAAAGGGAAGCAGAGATCAAGCAAGGAAGAGCAGGATTACTTACAAGTATTGAGTTGAATGTATGATTTCCTTGCTAGATTCGGCATGCATGGTATATGCATATGTCTTTATGGTTCTCTTGTTGTCAATGGCATGGGTTTTGTTAGGTGTGACAATGGTTTTCATTCTTGCCTTGCCATTTCTCAATAGCCATGGTGTTTTTGGGAATGGAATCCCCCCACATCATGTTTTGGGGCTCAAAGCCCAAGTTTTGGTTAAATGTATTGTAAAACTCCGCGAATTGCGGGCACGGAGCGCAAATTACAAGTTAAGTCATAGGGTTGTCCACCCTAAGTGTTGTAAAGTAATGTAATTTCATGTTGGCCTACACATGGTCCACGGACCATGGGATTGTATAAATAGAATGAGGCTCTAAATTGCAAAGAGAGCAGCTAAGAAGTGAAGGAGTGAAGATAGGGCATAGAGTAAGAGTCTAAGTGTATTGGGTCATAGTAGTAGGAAGAGGCTCTGCAGTTGAGTGCGCAGAGGCCTAATAGAGTCCACAACTGAGTGCATGGATCCCTGTAGCTGAGTGTGCAGGGAAGTGTTGAGTCTGTAACCTTGAACGGAGAATAATAAAGAGAAGTTGATTCCAAATTGGGTGCAACTGCTTGTGTATTGCATTCTTTACATTTATATTGTTTTCTTTATCATGGGCACTTACATGATTGTTGGATATATTGTTAATTATCACTAGTCTTACACAGATAAATTAAGTAATTGGGTAATAACAGGTTAAATAACAAGGAACTTGGGTATAATACGAATCGTGCCTCGAGTGGCTACACGAAGATAGCATCACAGGTTGCAAGGGACTAATAAGTGTGCATAGCGACGTGTGCCAAGGTCAAACCGCAGACCACCAAAAGCTCATCAGACATCCCCAGGGTGCAAAAATCTGGTTCTAGCACCCTCCCATACTACTTTGGGTGAGACCTCAGTCTACGCTCCACAGACTGTTGCCGAAAGGGCTAGTAGTACCGAGATTTTCTTGGCTAAATCACCTCTGAACCTGGGTCAAGCCCATACAAACCAACAAATGGTTCCGTTGTTAGGACCAGGATCTGCATAAGGGACGTCTGATGTCGTGCCACTGGAATCCAACAAAGAAAGAAATTGAAGGGTGGTTGGATAAGAATATTCACGAGTTCATGGTGCAAGAAAACAGAAATCCGCAAGTATCTAACGAACAATGGTTGGAGCACTACTGGTCTACGAAAATACACAAAATTTTCTTTACATCCTTTCCTTCTAAGCTCTATGAGTGGATCGTGAAGCTAGCAGACAGTCAAGGAAGGTGTAGGCTCAACAAACCAATCGTGTGGACTCTGGAATTAGTGTGTAGACTAGAAGCGCCAGGAGATAAGATCGTGTGAGTTGTGGACCATTAGCTTGACTGAATTATAGGAGGATTTATCACTGAGTTCGTGGTAAACACGACTGTCAGCTACAATGAGGCAAAGCGACATTTCCTCAAGGGACCGCAAGGTAAGTATATTAAATCTTTGAACACATTAAGATTTTATTGTGTGAAAAGCGGGTTATGAAAATAAATTAATGTTTGGAACTATGCGAAGTTCCACCCACCCCACCTCTGCCACCACCACAGTTCAGTATGGTGAGTGTGATCAAACTACTGGTATTTAGAGGAGTGGGGAATGAAGATCTGGAGCAATTCTGGTTCGTGGTAAGAGCAGTATAGGAAGATCAAGGCGTTGTGGATGACAATATGAAGAAGGCCACCTGGTGAGCGCATTGCAGGATCATGCATTAACATGGTACATCAAGCATTCTAATGACCATCCAAATGCAAGAATCGCAGAAATCCAGACCGCGCTGAATAGGGAATTTAGCAGGCCAAAGTCAAAAACACAATCAATCATCAGGTATACGGAGATCGCAATGCTCCCGGGTGAGACCCCCTGGGATCTGGACCAAAGACTAAAGGGCATGATTCACGAAGCCAACATGACATTGATAGCTGGATAGCATTACGCATGGTTTGTAGCCTCATTGACACCGCACTTAAGGATGGTGTTGTCACAGCAAAAACTTTCCACCCAGGGCGAAGCTTTGGAGATGGCGATGAGATTGCATGAGACCCATATACAAGACCCTACTATGGGAGTCCAACAAATCCACGCACAATTGTAAAATCTATGTCTAGAAATGCAGAGTTTGAAATAGGACAGGACACCTCAGCCAGAGGCGCGCGAGGAGGTATGGTGCATAAAATTAAAAGGCCAGGAGCATGACAAGGACCACTATATAGTGTTTGCGAATTACTTGGTAGGAGGAGGGCCAATGCCATTAAGACCTGAGGCACAGGTAGGATCGAGCGTGGTGCCTGCATTATGGTGTGTGATCTGTCAGATAGGAGGAAAACACACTATGGATAATTGTCATATATTGCAGAAGTATATGCAGATGTCCCAGCTATTTTTTGTAACTTCTGCAGGTCGGTAAGCCATGATGAGTGCATCTACAGAAGCTACGAACTAATGATGGATAAGAATTCTGCCTACAAGGTGTAGACCGAAACACGAGCCCTAAACCCAAATGCAAGAAAGGTGTGTGCTGGATTTCAGGGGCGCAGTCGAGGTTGAGGTGGAATGGGACCAGGAAGGTGTCGTGGATAGTTAATTTGTTATAATTGCAGAGGACCAGGGCATTATGCCCGCAATTGTACAAACCCGACAAGGACATCATGTTTGTACTGTACTCAGTTTTATCATGAGGTAGAAGACTACCCTACATTGATAGTGAGACTACATGAAAAAGGGGTACTTCATCCCCCTCCGACTCAGAATCTACAAATGATGAGGTCTAAACTGAGTAAAGAAGACCCGAATGTAAACATTATGCTCAGGAGCGGTATGACCACTAGCGATGATAAAGGTAAGCATTCAAAACAAAGTGTGTAGGTTCGCAAGGCTCCTACAAAAGAACTCGAATTTGATTTAGAACGCGCAAAGGAGACATTCATGGAAGCTAAGAAGAGCTTCACAAAGGCCTCCACTTCAGGTAGTAAGGATCAACTAGAACCAGGAATGGATCCTTCAATGCTCACTACCTTTCTGGAGACATGCATGAAACTACTACACGACAGCAAGGTAGTAAAAGAACTATAGGAACTTATCACTAGGTGTGTGGGGTTAGGAGAACCGCGTGTGGTCCAGAAACTTGGAATGCATGCATTGCACACAAGAAGGGAAATGAGGTTGACTGCGCAAATAGGAAAATATGAAATGGATCAGGTAATCCTGAATCTCAAATCGGATGCGAATGTACTGCCAAAACAAACATGGGAATGCATGGGTAGACCCATGCTACAGTGGTCTCCTATTCAGTTAGGAATGGGGAACCAACAGAAGATCTTTCCCATTAGAAGATTACAAGGGGTAAGAGTAGATATTAAAGGTGCAAGCGCGCAGGCAAATTTTGAAGTGATAGAGATTGTCGATGACAGTAATCCCTATCCCACATTATTAGAAATAGACTGGGCCACTGATATGAATGGAGTCATAAATCTAAAAAAGCACAAAAGTATCTTTGAAAAAAAAGTCGCTTCGCGTAGTAGTACTGCTAGATCGAGCCGGAGTGTGATACACTGAACCAGTGTGTGGCGAAGATAGTGATGATGATCTTAATTTTATTTACAAGATAACCACGCGAGAAGAGGATTGGGTGAATCTGACTACAGATGGAAGGATTTCGTGGGAGTGCGAAAGCTCCCACACTTCGTATTCAGACAAAGAGATAGAGCGATGGCAAAATCGGCTGCACGAAGTAACAACGCTTAATTGCAACATGATGGTTAGATCATTGTGCTACGTGAAAACAAAGGCAAGGTATCTACCTACATATGATGGGTTGCAAATTTGAAAGCACATTACCAGAATAGTGGTGATTCGATGCTCTGAAGTTGGCGTTGCATGCAACACCCGCATAATGGTGAGGTACGCATCAGGGAAGTTTTGAGGACTGGCGCGGATGCAGAAGAATGATGTGGCTACAATTTTGGAAACCGCAAATGTGACTAGTAGACAAATATGATGGATGAGATGATCCATGTACTCACCTCGCGAAATGGAACAAGGTCTACGGGGAAGAGCCACAGCATAAATGGGTATATTTATTCTATCATACCCTGGATGTCATACCCATGAATTGGTATACTGAGACGGAACTCTACCATGGTACAAGCGAATGGGATGTCTTGCGCGATGGATTTCTATTAACATTCACGTTTGAAGATCATTGGTCAGATATTGCTGAGGATGCACTACAAGCAGTAAAAGTTGTTATCTTCAAAATACCCAAGGAGCCAATGGAAGTACTTCAGCCAGAATGGGCGACACAGTTGAGCTGTGCACTAGAGTGTTACAACGTCAATGTTGACGAGGATAATGATTACCCACAAAATATTAACATTTCAGAAATGGAAGGTTGTCACAAGAGTTGAGGACCATCACTTGAAAACCCCGACATCACCGCGGCACTAAAGACAAAGCAGGTCAACATTGGAATGGAGGCGAAGCTTAAGTATGCAATGCTTGGGGACTATTGGGACGATGCCACGATGGATAAGGTCACTGAGTTACTCCGTGAATACCAAGACTTCTTCCCAGCCAAAATTACGGACTTAAAAGGGATTGTTGGTGACTTAGGGATGATGAAGATCACCCTAAAACCCATTGCAAATCCAGTTAAGCAACAGCCTTACCACTTGAATATGAAGTATAAAGAAAATGTCTACGACGAATTAGACAGAATGCTCACGACCGGAATTATTGAACCAGTGGAAGAATCCGACTAGGTGAGTCCTATGGTAGTACAAGAGAAAAAAAAGAAGGGCGAAATAAGAATATGTGTGGACATCTGGAAGCTAAACGATGCCTATGTACACGATCCATTCCCAACACTATTCACACATGAAGTACTAGAGAATGTTGGCGGTCAGGAAGAATACTCATTCATAAATGGGTTCTCAGGGTACCATTAGATCAAGATCGCACTAGAAGATAGGAGCAAAATGACCTTCACAATAGAATGGGGCTGCTTTCAATACAAGCTATGTCGTTTGGACTAAAGAACGCGCCAGCTATATTTTCACGCATCGTTGTGGCCACGTTCAAAGAATGCATCCACAAGTTCTTGGAGGTCTATCTGGCTGATTAGACTATCTTTGGATCAGTTAAGTACCACGTAGTGAGCTTACGCTTGATGTTGGATACTTGCCACCAACACCAGATTGCATTAAACCTTAAGAAGTGCACATTCCTCGTTCCCTTTGGAAACCTGCTGGGACATGTGGTCTGCAAACAAGGCCTGATGGTGGACCCTGTGAAGATCACCATTATCCTAAATTTGGAAGCACTGCAAAGTGTTAAACAACTGCGCGCTACTTTGGGGCACACTGGATACTATAGGAAGTTCATCAAAAGTTATGCCCAAATAATAGCACCAATGGAAAAGCTATTGAAAAAGGATGTTACATATTGTTGGAATGATGATTGAATGAAGATTTTGGATGTCCTAAAGGGGAAACCGGCCTCCGCTCCAATCCTAGTCTTCCCAAAATGGAATGTGGAATTTCATGTACATGTTGATACGTCGTGTATTGTGCTGGGAGCCATACTCACACAAGAGGGCGTAGAGGGCATGGATCACCCAATCCCATTTGTAAGTCAGAGATTGTCCAAAGCAGAAAAGAACTATTCTACCACTAAGTGCGAGGGGTTGGCAATGGTGTACACGCCTCAAAAATACCGACACTATTTACTCGAAGGACATTTCAAGATGTACACCGACCATTCAACGTTGAAATACCTGGTGAATGGGGGGCACATATTCAGATGGCTCTTACTCTTTCAAGAATATGATTTTGAGGTCATAGTCAAGCCAGGATGCCTAAATGCAAGACCAGATCACTTGTCACGAATTAAGATAGGCGAGGAACCCACAAATTTGGAGGAGGGACTACATGATGCACAACTCTTTGCAGTGCATGTCGCAGATGGACACTTCGAAGATATAATCCATTTTCTAACAACAAGGACTGCACTAAAGGAATACTCATTCCAACAGAAGAAGGAATTGGTGGTGCGCGTGGTAAACTTTTCTATCATTGCGAGGCACCTCTACAAAATGCGCAATGATGAGATATTGTGCAGATACGTACCTAAATTTGAACGAAGTCAGATCCTCGCGGAAGCACATGGAGGCGCTACAGGAGGACACCATGCAAGATGCGCGACCGCACAGAAGATTCTTTGTGTAGGGTTATGGTGGCCAAACCTACACCAGGATTCGAAAGCGTACTATAAGGCCTACGATATATGTCAAAGAACTGGAAAACCGTCATGAAGGGACGAGATGCTAGTAAATCCACAAATGACACTGCAGCCATTTGAAAAATGGGTAATAGACTTTGTGGGGACCGATCAAACCTCAGGGAAAGATGGGTCCACACTACATCATCACCGTGATGGAGGACCTCATGTTAGTGTCAGGCTTTGTAGCCTTCCTCCAGTGATCAAACATGCTCTTACAAATGATTTTAAAGTGTCAAGGTCAAATTTTGTCGTTTCAGTGAGCCTTCAAGCAAAATTTGGTCACCAGGTATTAGGTCTAGGGTTTGTTTTCGCCCTTGTCAAAGTTGTCCAAATGCCATTCCATGTCACCATTCAGCTAAGTGTGCCATATTTCAGATGGTTTTCATCATCATGTCAAGTTCCACTGGGTCATTTTATACCTTGTTCATGCTTCAGTTGTGCCTAGGTAAGGTTCATTTCCCTCTCCTAGGGTTTTGAACGCAATTTCTCTTGGATGGTCAAATCATCGGCAAAACTTGTATCCTGATGTTCATAAACCTTCCCCTATCCATAATGTACCTTATTAAACACTTCTCATCACTAAAATTCCCCAAATTCCTGATTTTCGCACAAACCCTAGTTTCTTGCTACAACTTGGCAATTTTCTAGGTTGGGCCTATGTTTTTCCCTTTTGGACCCCTTCCCCCTCACTCAATTTCTGAGATTCCACTTTCCCCTACTTCCTAACATCCCTCCCTACTTCCAAAAATTTTCTCAAGAATTTAGAAGCCCTTTATCCCCTTCATTTCGCTTCATTTCGACAAATCCCTAGTTCCACACATCGGAGAAGGTTTTACTCAAATGATGTTTCTCAGTAATAAAAGATGAATTTGGAAAAATATTAGAGATTTTTTTGTCCAAAAAAGGCCAAGAAAGAAAAACCTCCTTTTCTTTTTACACAGGTGTCATGGTTTTAGAGAAATGTCAAAAATACAATTGCCTCAGGAGAATTGATGCACCTCCGCAGTGACCTTGGGAAAATCACGTTTTCTCCTAGCTTGGTTGGCCAAATGACTTTATTTATGTGTCAAATGATAACTAGACACAAATATTTTTTCAATGAGCTATCATGAGCTCAATCTGGAGTTGAGGAAGGCATTCACAATTTGGCTGCAACAACACTCTGCCTTGAGGCGGCCTCATTTGGCACATTTTGACTAGTCTTGGGAGATTTGATTTTTATAGGGCAAATGAACTCCAAATTAAACAATTTCAATTGGGTTGGAAAGTAGACTCAAGCACCTTTCCAAAAAGCTATCCTACACCCAATTTGAACACTGGGACGACCTCCAAAAGTCTCCTTAAAAAAGGCACTACGCACAGGCTCTATGCGTCATGCCTCAAGCCCAGTGCGCTGTAACTTCCCTGTGCGCCGCGCCAATTGCCCAATGCGCCGCGCCACCAGAAACTTCACAAACTTGCTCTAAATTACTCAAAATGTATGGGTATTCACTTGTACAAGTAAGATGGGTTTCCATCATTGCTTTTCATCCAAGATTAGTGCTTGTTATATGGTGGTTGTCTTATGGTGTTGGATAGAAAAATCAAACCCTACCAAGGAAAACGGTGTTAGGGTTTTGCATTAACTGTTTGGCTGCCAAGTTACTACTCCCACCTCACATTCCCTTGCTCCATTTTTTCCTTGATTTCCCTATTTCCTAAAGTCACCCACTCTTATATTCATTAGTTTCATATCCCATACCCCCAATTCCTATTTTACAAAGTCCCAAACCCAAACCCTAGTCCATATACTATACCCTATCCCAACATTCCCTCATATCCCAAGTTACTCATTCCTAAGTCCCACTATCCCTATCCCTAAAGTCATTGCATTCCTTATCATTCATGTCAGTTGTAAAATTCCCAAAACCTCAAACTTTCTAAACAGCTAAGTAACCATCCATTGTTCCTACATTTGTCAAAATTCCAAAGGGCAAACATCACTTGACAAGACCCCACTGTCCACACCGCCCTATTTCCCACAGTCCCTCCCACATTTGGAAATTGCACCAAACTCTCATTCTTCATCTCATTGAAAGCCAAACAGACTTTGAAACACCATGAAGGTGGAAAGACAGTGACTTTACAACTGAAACTACATGCATCAGGAGGACACTGGAACAGCGTAAAAGGAAATATCTACTCCAAATCTTGGCCAAGGCTTCCTTGGCTTAACATGATACTAAATGATAGGCCTTCAGTGCAAATTTCAAGGAATTTGGAGCAAATTTTGTCAATTTTGAATTTTTTGGCTTTAAAAATAGGTTTTTCCGCCCTGTGCATAGCGCCACGTGGTGCGCGCTTATCATTGGGAGCTCTCCAGGAGGAAAAATTTACATTTTTGGATTTTTAATCAAAATTTATGTATGCTTATTGATTACCTAAGGATTTCATCAAGTTTTGGGTTGCCTAAAGGGTCAAAAACACCCTAAAAATGACCTCACTACCCCTATTTTGACACACAGGAAGCCGTCTTGGGAGATTTAGGTTTTGGAGGGGCAAATGACATCCAAATCTAGAAATTCCACTTGGGTTGTGTTATCACTCAGGTTGTCCCTAGGCTCCTGTTTAGGGATACAGCCGAGGTAACCACAAACCGATCTTTGGATTGCAGGTTCTAGCCCACCCGCAATCAAAGAGGGCTCTCTCTTAATGATTCAACTTTGTTGATGATTTTAGGCTAGCTTTTGGCTCAGGGGTTTTTTGTTTGGGTTTGGATGGAAGGTAGAATTCTCAAGCAAAGAGGCAAGGTAAGGTGTGATAAGTTTCAAACCATTGGGCATGGAGTCATGGATTAAGAGTTGCTATTGCGTCTTCTTGGTCATAAGAGGATTAGGGAGCAAGATAGCCACACACGATACAATTATCAATCTACCGAAGGGATGGAATGATGGAAACTAGAGATGAAAGGCAAAGGAGAATCATTTCATCATACTAAAAAAGAGGAGAAGTGGATGAATGGTGATCTAGGAGCAGTTAAGAATTCCTAAATTCTCATTCATATGTGAAAGAAACAGCGTAAACAAGATCATTTAAGTATACATGCTCATAGCTATTTCTGATGAAAACATAAAAAACCGCAGAAATTGAACTTAAGGTGTAGTTAAACAAATCTTAAGCTATTCATTTTTCCTGCAATTTAGATGATGGAACAGTGGAAAAAACATGAAAATTAACAGAGGTGAGAAACACTTATTGAATCATGTAGAAGCACAAGAATTCTGTAGTCATTCCTTGGCCAATTAAACACATCAAGCAGTTCCGAAATCCATGCTTTCGGCAATCTTTGATTATAGAAAGTATGACAGTTATAGTGCGGGTCACTGCTTGGAGAAAATGCTGAGAAGAAGATTAAGCAATGTCTTCGACTCACTAACTAACCAACCAACCAACCCCTCACTACATGTTTCAGGGTGGTATATATAAGAAAAATATCAGAAAGTCATTTATTACAATTTTACCTAAACAGGTCTGCTGAAGATCTTTTCTAAAACCTACGTGTTGCTGGAATTAAATGCAGGTAAATCTCTTGGGCTGCGCTAGGGGCAGCTGAATCGAAAGGAGTGCAATGTGGCCTTTGGAGGCTCGATGTGGTGCTGTAGGAGTAACTATGCTTCGAGATCTATAACTCTGATCTGGTGCAAGGTAAATGTGCAATGCTTATGATTTGAGGGTGTTTGAGTGGCTTCACCCTCTTTCCTTGACTTTGCTGGAAGGTATTAAATGTTCTGCTGTATTGGGCCGCTGCTTAAGATTTTCACCAATACTCTTTGCCACTACATTGATGGCTTCTGCCGCCTGCTGATACTCTTTGACACGCTTGCTACCTGATGATTTGATCTGATACACTTTAATATCTGTCATTGGTCCTTTGTTGTCTTTAAACCGAATCAATTTGGCACGATCGGGCAATTTCGGGCTTTTTTGGCGCAAAATGGGCCAAGGAATCAAAAGATTCCCCGAAATGGCCTATTTCCTGTAGCGATGCACGATTAGCGCTTCGCGCTAATCGCACATCGAAAACTACCTCTGTTTCTTGTTCTGGGGCTTCGAAGTGTGATTTCTCTTCCTACGCGAATTTTCGGCTTTCTGGTTGCTGATGTCAGCATGACGTCATCGGTACGGCGGATGACGTCAGCCTGTGGTGGGTCCCTGGTACAGAAGTGACATGGTGGGGTGCTGAGACTTGAAGGCGATGCGATGAACTTCTCCGATGCAATCACAATATCGCATCGGCGGGGAACGGGAAGGTGTTTTGGTTGGACATTTGGCGCTTGCAACCGCCGATCGCCGATATCGCGTCGGGTGACGACGAATGGGTCATGACTTTTGTGGTGAAAATACTGCGATCTTGCGATGCGAGCTGGCTTACTAAGGTCTGCGGGGTGTTAAGGAAGTCGGCAAGGGGTTTGTTGCGGTCGGAAGGAGTGAGTAAGTGGGTCTGAAAGGCATTTGAGGCTTCGGAAGGAGTCCAATAACCTGAAAAGGGATTTATACTCTGGAAGGAGTCTGTTGTATCTGGAAGATGGTTTGAAGGGGCAACGTGAGGATTCTTGCTAAGTTTCAGGTAAACTGAGCAATTCCCAGGGGTACTTATGGTTATTTTTCAACCAGGGGGAGGCATATTTACATAGGGGATAATGTACATAATTTTAGTAGGGGAATGGGAAAATATAGGGAGCTAAATAATAATTTCAGCGGTTAATATGGAGATGGTGAAAAAGCGCTAAGTTCAGGAGATCTTAGGCTATTACGAGGGCATAGAACCTTTGAGAGAGAGTATGGAACATCTTTGAGTAAAGCAGATCTTCACCCAAGCTAATGCTATGAAAATGATGGAACTTAAGAGGTATCAAGCAGATCTTGACCTCTTTTGGGGAAGTTAGTTAATGATTGGGGGAGATGGAGAAAGGAAGTTAGTAATACCTGTTTTTGAGCTTCTCGCATAGAACTGCCTGCTGATTGTGTCCTGAGTAAAGATGACACCTGGAAACCTGGAATTGATCAGCAATCAAGATTCAGCAACCTCATAGCTACCTACCCAGCCTACTTACCTAACATTTTTTCTTCTTTTGATTTGGGTGCACTTAGATTTGCAAACCCATCATTTCAATTTTTCTTTTTCATGCTTTCCTATCTACAGACTACCCTTATTTCATCCGGGGGCCCAGATTAAGTTGTTGGGCTCCTTTGATTCTCTACCTATCTAACAATCTGCCAAGATTAAGCTGTTTGGACAGATTTTCATTCTCTATATTCTAAAACAATAAATTTAAACCTAGGGAGACCAATATTAAATTCTTTGGACCTCCCTTTAACTGAAAATTGGCGACACAGGAATAACTTCTCAAAATTTGGAAGGCAGTTAAATGAACTCTGAGTAGCCTTCTTCGCTTGGAGACTGTTAAGCAAATATGGAGCATTGCAGCATGCAAAGTATGACATATTTGGCCTGTAAAAATGTCAATCATGAAATATGAGTAACCTGCTGCAGCAGGAGGCTAACAGTGGCTCCACTTGGGGATGGTTTCTCCTTGTGAGAAGCCAAGAACAGCAAGTCAGACTGCCTTAATTTTTAGTTGTTGTTGTTCTTTGCAAAATTCCCTTCTCCGGCTGCCTTATTAATCCTACCTACCTACCCTTACCAGCACTTACTTTGCTGTTAGGTGAAATCAAATAACCAATGAAACCACTTAAGCAACTGTGAAAAGAGATGGATTGGCTGACTGATTGTTGATGAACTTGGACGCACTATTCGGTCATGTGCCCCCACAATCAAAATTGTGGCATAAAAAGGCTGTTGTTGACGTGTTTGGTCCTCACCGAGAAAGTATGCTAAAGGACTTGAGTTAAGAAGAAGTTCCATGTAGTCTGCAATAGGACCAATAAAAACATTATGTGGGACAGTTTCTTCTGGGCCTTCTTGGTCGGATGGAACAGCTGCATACTTGGTAATAAGCCCTGCAATTGATCCTCTAGTCTCTGTCTTGAAAACAAAATCATACTCAATCTGTAAGTCAGAAGGTAGCACTATTTCCCTCTGTGTTGGGGAAGGAAGACTTCGGCAGAATTCTTGGCCTTTTAGGTCAGATGGAACAGCTGCATTCTCAATAATAAGCTCAGCAACTAATCCTTCCGTCTTTGCCTTGAAACCCTAATTACACTCAATCTGTAAGTCAGGAGGTAGCACTATTTCCCTCTGACTTGGGGGAGGGAGATTTTGGAAGAATTTTTTAAGGTCGCGGAAATTATATGATTGAATTTGAGTTTCCAAGAGTTCAATTTCATTTTCATATCTTTCAACAACTAACTCCAAAAAGAGTTTACTCAGGTGGCCTGTTGTTTTTAACAACACCAATCTGAAAAATTCTTCATTAAGCTCAAGTTCTGATAAACTTTTCCTGAATCCATCTAAAGCTTCATCAAATGAAAGATCTTCCACGAACTCGGTCATTCTGTCTTACTGTTAATGCTTTGGAATATGGACTATTTGGCTGTAAAATTGGTTCGTTCCTTAGTGGAGCCTTGATTTAGAATGAAGTGGAGTTGCCAGGTGGATGCCTTAACTTTGGAGTGCCTCATCTCTATCCACCATCAAAGATCAGAACTAATCATGAAAAGCTCTGAAGAAAAGGAGCACTTTCTCCAGAAAGTGGGGTTTACAGCAATAGACAAAGCGATTTAGTCCCCCAGTGGAGAACACAGGTCGATCGAGACTTTCACATGTCAGTTTCTTCCTCTGTAGGGCCGCAGACTGGTTTAATGAATGTATCTGAGGAGGTCCCCAGTGGAGTTGCCATTATGTTATCACTCAGGTTGTCCCTAGGCTCCTGTTTAGGGATACGGCCGAGGTAACCACAAACCAATCTTTGGATTGCAGGTTCTAGCCCACCCGCAATCAGAGAGGGCTCTCTCTTAATGATTCAACTTTGTTGATGATTTTAGGCTAGCTTTTGGCTCAGGGGTTTTTTGTTTGGGTTTGGATGGAAGGTATAATTTTCAAGTAAAGAGGCAAGGTAAGGTGTGATAAGTTTCAAACCATTGGGCGTGGAGTCATGGATTAAGGCTTGCTATTGCGTCTTCTTGGTCATAAGAGGATTAGGGAGCGAGATAGCCACACATGATACAATTATCAATCTACCGAAGGGATGGAATGATGGAAATCAGAGATGAAAGGGAAAGGAGAATCATTTCATCATACTGAAAAAGAGGAGAAGTGGATGAATGGTGATCTATGAGCATTTAAGAATTCCTAAATTCTCATTCATATGTGAAAGAAACAGCGTAAACAAGATCATTTAAGTATACATGCTCATAGCTATTTCTGATGAAAACATAAAAAACCGCAGAAATTGAACTTAAGGTGTAGTTAAACAAATCTTAAGCTATTCTTTTTTCCTGCAATTTAGATGACGGAACGGTGGAAAAAACATGAAAATTAACAGAGGTGAGAAACACTTATTGAATCATGTAGAAGCACAAGAATTCCGTAGTCATTCCTTGGCCAATTAAACACATCAAGTAGTTCCGAAATCCGCTTTCGACAATCTTTGATTATAGAAAGTATGACAGTTACAGTGCGGGTCTCTGCTTGGAGAAAATGCTGAGAAGAAGATTAAGCAATGTCTTCGACTCACTAACTAACCAACCAACCAACCCCTCACTACATGTTTCAGGGTGGTATATATAAGCAAAATATCAGAAAGTCATTTAGTACAATTTGACCTAAATAGGTATGCTGAAGATCTTTTCTAAAACCTACGTGTTGCTGGAATTAAATGCAGGTAAATCTTTTGGGCTACGCTAGGGGCAGCTGAATCGAAAGGAGTGCAATGTGGCCTTTGGAGGCTCGATGCGGTGCTGTAGGAGTAACTGTGCTTCGGGATCTGTAACTTTGATCTGGTGCGAGGTAAATGTGCAATGATCATGATTTGAGGGTGTTTGAGTGGCTTCGCCCTCTTTCCTTGACTTTGCTGGAAGGTATTAAATGTTCTGCTGTATTGGGCCGCTGCTTAAGATTTTCACTAATACTCTTTGCTGCTACATTGATGGCTTCCACCACCTATTGATACTCTTTGACACGCTTGCTACCTGATGATTTGATCTGATACACTTTAAACTCTGTCATTGGTCCTTTGTTGTCTTTAAACCGGATCAATTTGGCACGATCGGGCAATTTCGGGCTTTTTCAGCGCAAAATGGGCCAAGGAATCAAAAGATTCCCTGAAATGGCCTATTTCCTGTAGCGATGCACGATTAGCGCTTTGCGCTAATCGCACATCCAAAACTGCCTCTGTTTCTTGTTCTGGGGCTTCGAAGTGCGATTTCTCTTCCTGCGCGAATTTTCGGCTTTCTGGCTGTTGACGTCAGCATGACGTCAGCGGTACGGCAGATGATGTCAGCCTGCGGTGGGTCCCTGGTACAGAAGTGACATGGTGGGGTGTTGAGACTTGAAGGCGATGCAATGAACTTCTCCAATGCGATCGCAATATCGCATCGGCGGGGAACGGGAAGGTGTTTTGGTTGGACATTTGGCGCTTGGGACCGCCGATCGCCGATATTGCGATATCGCGTCGGGTGATGACAGATGGGTCATGACTTTTGTGGTGAAAATATTGCGATCTTGTGATGCGAGCTGGCTTACTAAGTTCTGCGGGGTATTAAGGAAGTCGGCAAGGGGTTTGTTGCGGTCGAAAGGAGTGAGTAAGTGGGTCTGAAAGGCATTTGAGGCTTCGGAAGGAGTCCGATAACCTGAAAAGGGATTTATACTCTGGAAGGAGTCCATTGTATCTGGAAGATAGTTTGAAGGGGCAGCATGAGGGTTCTTGCTAAGTTTCAGGTAAACTGAGCAATTCCTGGGGGTACTTATGGTCATTTTTCAACCAGGGGGAGGGATATTTACATAGGGGATAATTTACATAATTTTAGGAGGGGAATGGGAAAATATAGGGAGCTAAATAATAATGTCAGCGGTTAATATGGAGATGGTGAAAAAGCACTATGTTCAAGAGATCTTAGGCTGTTATGAGGGGATAGAACCTTTGAGAGAGAGTATGGAACATCTTTGAGTAAAGCAGATCTTCACCCAAGCTAATGCTATGAAAATGATGGAACTTAAGAGGTATCAAGCAGATCTTGACCTATTTTGTGGAAGTTAGTTAATGATTGGGGGAGATGGAGAAAGGAAGTTAGTAATACCTGTTTTTGAGCTTCTCACATAGAACTGCCTGCTGATTGTGTCCTGAGTAAAGATGACACCTGGAAACCTGGAATTGATCAGCAATCAAGATTCAGCAACCTCAAAGCTACCTACCCAACCTACTTATCTAACATTTTTTCTTCTTTTGATTTGGGTGCACTGAGACTTGCAAACCCATCATTTCAATTTTTCTTTTTCATGCTTTCCTATCTACAGACTACCCTTATTTCATTAAGGCGCCCAGATTAAGCTGTTGGGCTCCTTTGATTCTCTACCTATCTAAGAATCTACCAAGATTAAGCTGTTTGGACATATTTTCATTCTCTATATTCTAAATTAGGAAATTTAAACCTATGGAGACCAAGATTAAACTGTTTGGACCTCCCTTTAACTGAAAATTGGCGACACCGGAATAACTTCTCAAAATTTGGAAGGCAGATAAATGAACTCTGAGTAGCCTTCTTCTCTTGGAGACTGTTAAGCAAATATGGAGCATTGCAGCATGCAAAGTATGACATATTTGGCCTGTAAAAATGTCAATCATGAAATATGAGTAACTTGCTGCAGCAGGAGGCTAACAGGTTGGAAATTAGACAGGCAGGGATTTCCACCAAGCACCCTTGGGCACAATTTTGACTTCAGCAAGTGCCTCAAACTCAGCTCCAAAGTGGCGCAATGCACACAGATTTTGGCGCGGTGCACAGAGAATTTTGGCCCGTTTTTCACTGTTCAGCTCAGAAATTCGCCTAGTTTTGACCAGTTTTGCTTCTTGATGCTACTCTTGAATTTTCATGATGTAATTTAATAACTATGATGTAATTTTGGCACATTTTTACTTGTTCTAGAGGATTCATTCACTAAAAGGTGAAAATTAAATGAATGATTCAGTTTCCTAGCATATAGGGGTAAGTTGTTTAACTACCTAGATTTCAATTCCTTGTTTAGAATTAGTTCAAACAACTCCTAGAATGATGAGCTCAACCCCTAGAGGCAAGGGAAGAGGTTTGGCTTGTATATATTATGTAATTTCTAAGTCATTTTCATGGTTAGACACTTGGGATTGCTTTGGCATACTATTGTACATATTATCTCTGCATTTTTGGCTAAGGAAAGACCAGGGTTTTGCAGCACTGTTTGGGATCCATGTGGCTTTATGTTTTTGATGGTGTGCTTCTCTCAGTAATTGTAAGTTGTTATGTGTATCATTTTCCTTCTCTCATCTTCTGCAATTGAACAAATGAAGTGTTAAGGTAGAACCCATAGATTTTTATGCTCTGCCTTTAAGTTTGTTTGATTTTCCACGTTTTCATCTGTTTAAGGAGAATCCTTGAAAGCTTCTTGCTCTCCTTAGCTCCTCACCAGTCTAATCTACCCATTCATTCCCTTTAAAAGCATCAATACAATCGCCTTCCTTGCCCCATTCAGACCTCTGCAAAAATTGTGCCTCATCCCCAAGCCCAAATTTGCCTTTCCCTATTTCAACATAAAAACTCCCAAAAAACTCAAATCGAACCCTTGTACTTTATACCCTGCCTAAAATTAGCTTCTATTTCAGTCATCTCAAGCCTCATCAATTATCTTTGCCGAGATTGACCTGGAGAGATCCCTCTCCTGTCCTCGTAGGGCTAGCTATGAGGCTGAGCATGGTTTGATGTGGACCTAGAACCTTGCCTTTTCAACCTGAGGCAAATCTAGGCCCTAACATAGTGGCGACCATACTGGGGAAGAAATTTTATTATCATTGTTTGGCTTTGTAGACTACAGACAGAGCCTGAAGTTAGCCAGGTAGCCTTCGAAACACTCTTGTTTTGCATTAGCGAAAGTAGATGAAAGTTGCTTCAGTCAATCTCCGGTCTAGTTTATAAACTGAACATATGGTCTAAACGATCACCCCAGTACATGTATCGAGTTAGATCTGATTGTCGATGGTGGAAAACGATCAGACACTGGAAAGGATAAAATCATTCACCTGGTGATTCCAAATCATTTTTGAGATCAGATCCAAAGACTCCACTGGAGGATGAACCTAACCAGCAGAAACATGAAAGGACAATATGGACAGATCAGGTATTCAAGTTGGAATTTCATTCAAGACATTTTGTTCTTTGTTGTAAATTATTTCTTCTCTTTTCTCGAGAATGTCAAGAAGGCTTTGCAAAGTATATTATATTTGAGAAGAGTTCCTCGACCTGCATTTGATTCCTTCCCTTTGAAGATTCTAAATACCAAAAATTTGCATGCCTTTGAGCTTGATCAAGACCCTTCTTCTGAATCTTGTGATGATCGTATTCAAATTAATGAGCTTAAAAAGACCAAGGCTGATTCTAAACCTTCTGTACATACTCCTACACCTTGTAAAATCCCAGATAGGTATAAACCTCTTGTTTTACCTTTTGTTCTCCATGCTTTCCCTGCAAATTATTACCTATATTTGCTGAGATTTGATGGTGAATGTAAGAATGTCAACGCTGAGCAGCATGTGCAGAATGTTGATACTTTTCTAGACCTTTTTGAGGTTGATGACGAAGATGTTAGTATTAGGCTTTTTGTTCTTTCTTTGCAAGGCAAAGTGAAGAGTTGGTTCAAAACCCTGCCTGATACGAGCATCTCAGATTTACAGCAGTTCATCAAAGCTTTCCTTGACAGGTGGGTGATTGGACAGAACCTTTTCTTGATTGTAGAAGAGTATAACCAGCTGAAAATATTGCCAGGGGAGACAGATTTAACCAAGTTTATTATTCGATGCCAGTTGATATAAGGCCTCCACCTAAATCTTCTCTCTTGCACTATCCGAGTGCATTTGATCTAGAAATGGAGTTTCAGCTGAGAGAAAGGAATATTGCAACACTTCACGAGATGCAGAACAGTGCAGTGAATGTAGAGGCTCATCTGTTGATCCGAAAGGCAAGGTTGAAAGAAGAAGAGACGAAAAACATAGATCCAGAGGAATCGACATCTCTAGAGGTAAAGCTAGATATTTTGGCAAGTGCAGTGGAAGATATGATGCAAAAGATCACCGCAAGGAACGATTATGATGTTCAAGCCTATCGCTCGCTAATTGCAAAAGAGCAAGTTGCTGATCCAAAACATTTTGTTTCTTATCCCAGTTGTCAAAGTGATTTTTTTATAGATCATCTTGGAGAAGAGAGGTCTATTGAGATGACAAGTATGCTTGATGATGTGTTTTATACTGATGATTTGCTTCAGTTTGATCAGTATGATGACGATTATGTTCTCCAAACAGAAGCTAATCTTGCAAACAAATCAGCAGCTAGTTTGTGGGAGGATGAAGTTCACTTTCAGCAACTTGAAAACAGTGATCGACCGATGCATATTAGCTATGACAAAGATGAGGAAAGTTTAACAAATTTTGAAGTAAGTGAAGCATCTTTGCCTTTTTGTTTTGCTTCATTTCAGTTCATTAGAGACAACATTCATGCAATCAGAAATCAACTGTCGACAAGTCTTGATTTGGACCATCTTGAGGGCAATGAAAACCTCATTCCAGACTTCTCATATTCAGATTTGCAGTCCCCGAATGCCATTGATTGTCAATTTGTAGATGAGGACATGGAACTGGCACATATGGTCAAATGATACAAGATGACTCCGTACCATTTTTCTTTGAATCATTTCAGTTTTTGAAAGGTAAATTGCATAGTAAATATTCAACTGAACAGCTTGTAGGAAGTCAACAATTTCTCAGTTTTAATGTTGAGGATGAAGGTCGGATTACAGATGAAGGCGTGGAATCTGAAATACATGATCTAATGATGCAAAAGGATTTTGTACCCTTTTGTTTTGAAGCTTTTCAGTTTATAAGGCATAATATTCGTAATATCTCTAAAGAAAAAGATGAACAGCCAATAGGATGTCATACAGTTTTCATGGATACATCGCAGCAGTCTTCTCAAATTTTTAATGATCCTATTGCTCGTGTGTTGGATGATGTCTGCAGTCAAAGTCCTTTTTCTATCTGTCAGCTTGACAAAAGTGTTGATACAAACTTGATCCGGCAACCGATTTCTTTGTCAATTTCAGCAGGAGTCTTGTCACAAAGCTCAGATTAAAGTTTGCATTCATGGTATGAAGAGAAGAGAAGTAATCCATTGGATGAGCTAAGTCCCAGTGTGCATGAAGTTCGAGATCCTTATGCAGTGTTTTTGGAGGCGAATAGAGAATCCATATCATTCAACGGATCTATTCACAAGTTTTCATGGGAGTTGCCTTTCAGTAGTTCTCTCTTGTTATTCATAAGCAAGCACTTGCGGAGAATACAAACAACAGTCGGAATGCTTACGTGGTTGCATTGGCTGTTTCATTTCACTTGATCTGGCAATGAAATAGAATAGTTAGAGTAGGTGTTGATGAATAAGCTCCATCTTGAGCATCATTTCCAGTTTGTCAGTTGTGTTTAAGTGTTAAGTCAGTTTTCAGTCATGTAATTTTTTTGAGTCAAGAGTTTGGTTTCGGTTTGTCAAAGTTTTGACTCCATTTCCCAATGGATGAACGCACTGTCTATCTCTCCCAGAGATCTGCCGTTCTTGGCACCTCCAAGGAGCTACCATCCCCATTGGAGCCAATGTTAGTTTCAGGCTTTGTATCCTTCCTCCAGTGATCAAACATGCTCTTACAAAATGATTTTAAAGTGTCAAGGTCAAATTTTGTCAATTCAGTGAGCCTTCAAGCAAAATTTGGTCACTATGTATTAGGTCTAGGGTTTGTTTTCTCCCTTGTCAAAGTTGTCCAAATGACGTTCCATGTCACCATTCAGCTGAGTGTGCCATATTTCATAGGGTTTTCATCATCATGTCAAGTTCCACTGGGTCATTTTATACCTTGTTTATGCTTCAGTTGTGCCTAGGTAAGGTTCATTTCCCTCTCTAAGGGTTTTGAAGGCAATTTCTCTTGGATGGTCAATTCATCAGAAAAATTGGTATCCTGATGTTCATACACCTTCACCTATCCATAATTTACCTTATTAAACACTTCCTATCACTAAAATCCACCAAATTCATCATTTTCGCACAAACCCTAGTTTCTTGATACAACTTGGCAATTTTCTAGGTTGGGCCTGTGTTTTTACCTTTTGGACCCCTTCCCCCTCACTCAATTTCTGAGATTCCACTTTCCCCTACTTCCTAACATCCCTCCCTACTTCCAAAAATTTTCTCAAGAATTTAGAAGCCCCTTATCCCCTTCATTTCGCTTCATTTCGACAAATCCCTTGTTCCACACATCGGGGTAGGTTTTACTCAAATGATGTTTCTGAGCAATAAAATATGAATTTATAAAAAATGAGAGAGGTTGTTTTCCAAAATAGGCCAAGGAAGAAAAACCTCCTTCACTTTTTACACAACTATCATGGTTTTATAGAAATGTCAAAAATACAATTGCCTTGGGAGAATTTATGCACCTCCGAAGTGACCTTGGGAAAATAAAGTTTTCTCCTACCTTGGTTGGCCAAATGACTTGTTGGATGAGTCAAATGATAACTAGACAGATATATTTTTCCAATGAGATATCATGAGATCAATTTGGAGTTGAGGAATGCATTCAAAAGTTTACTACAACAGCATTCTGCCTTGAGGCGGCCTCATTTGGCACATTTTGACCAGTCTTGGGAGATTTGATTTTTGACAAGGAAAATGAACTCCAAATTACAAAATTTCATTTGGGTTGGAAACTAGACTCAAATACCTTTCCAACGAGCTATTATGTGCCCAATTTGGAGACAGGGAAGGCCTCCAAAAGTCTCCTGCAAAAAGGCGCTACGCATAGGCTCTATGCGTCGCGCCTCAAGCCCAGTGCGACGCACCTTCCCTATGCACCTTGCCAATGTATTTTTTCACTGAGAAATGAAGCTCTGTGCACCGCGCCTTCCCTGTGCTCTGCGCTAGTGTATTTTTTCACGTAGAAATGAAGCTCTGTGCGCCACACCTTCCCTGTGCGCCGCGCCAGTTGCCTAATGCGTTGCGCCACCAACAACTTCACAAACTTGCTCCAAATCGCTCAAAATGCGTGGGTCTTCACTTGTACAAGTAAGATGGGTTTCCATCATTTCTTTTCATCCAAGATTAGTGCTTGTTAGATGGTGGTTTTCTTATGGTGTTGGATAGAAAAATCAAACCCTACCAAGGAAAACGGTGTTAGGGTTTTGTATTAACTGTTTGGCTGCCAAGTTACTACTCCCACCTCACATTCCCTTGCTCCATTTTTTCCTTGATTTCCTTATTTCCTAAATTCACCCACTCTTATATTCATTAGTTTCATATCCCATACCCCCAATTCCTATTTTACAAAGTCCCAAACCCAAACCCTAGTCCATATACTATACCCTATCCCAACATTCCCTCATATCCCAAGTTACTCATTCCTAAGTCCCACTATCCCTATCCCTAAATTCATTGCATTCCTTATCATTCATGTCAGTTGTAAAATTCCAAAAACCTCAAATTTTCTAAACAGCTAAGTAACCGTCCATTGTTCCTACATTTGTCAAAATTCCAAAGGGCAAACATCACTTGACAAGACCCCACTGTCCACACTGCCCTATTTCCCATAGTCCCTCCCACATTTGGAAATTGCACCAAACTCTCATTCTTCATCTCATTGAAAGCCAAACAGACTTTGAAACACCATAAAGGCAGACAAACAGTGACTTTACAACTGAAACTGCATGCATCAGGAGGACATTGGAACGACGCAAAAGGCAAGATCGGCTCCAAATCTTGGCCAAGGCTTCCTTGGTTGAACATGATACTCAGTGATAGGCCTTCAGTCCAAATTTCAAGGAATTTGGAGCAAATTTTGTCAATTTTGAATTTTTTGGCTTTAAAAACAGGGTTTTCCACCCTATGCATAGCGCCACTTGGCACGCGCTTATCATTGGGATCTCTCTAGGAGGAAAACTTTACATTTTTGGATTTTTAATCAAAAGTTATGTATGCTCATGGATTACCTAAGGATTTCATCAAGTTCTGGGTTTCCTAAAGGGTCAAAAACACCCTAAAAATGACCTCACTGCCCCTATTTTGACACACAGGAAGCAGTCTTGGGAGATTGAGGTTTTGGAGTGGCAAATGACATCCAAATCCAGAAATTCTACTTGGGTTGGAAAGTCGATAGGCAGGGATTTCCAACAAGCATACTTGGGCTCAATTTGGACTTCAGGAAGTGCCTCAAAATTAGCTCCAAAGTGGTGCGACGCACACAGATTTTGGCACGGCGCACAGAGAATTTTGGCCTGTTTTTCACTGTTCAGCGCAGAAATTCGACCAGTTTTGACCAGTTTTGCTTCTTGATGCTACTCTTCAATTTTCGTGATGTAATTTAATAACTATGATGTAATTTTGGCACATTTTTACTTGTTCTAGATGATTAATTCACTAAAACGTGAAAATTAAATGAATGAATCAGTTTCCTAGCATATAGGGGTAAGTTGTTTAACTACCTAGATTTCAGTTCCTTGTTAAGAATTAGTTCAAACAACTCCTAGAATGATGAGCTCGACCCCTAGAGGCAAGGGAAGAGGTTTGGCTTGTATATATTATGTAATTTCCAAGCCATTTTCATGGTTAGACACTTGGGATTGCTTTGGCATACTATTGTACATATTATCTCTGTATTTTTGGCTAAGGAAAGACCAGGGTTTTGCAGCACTGTTTGGGATCCATGTGGCTTTATGTTTTGATGGTGTGCTTCTCTCAGTAATTGTAAGTTGTTATGTGTATCATTTTCCTTCTCTCATCTTCTGCAATTGAACAAATGAAGTGTTAAGGTAAAATCCATAGATTGTTATGCTCTGCCTTTAAGTTTGTTTGATTTTCCACGTTTTCATCTGTTTAAGGAGAATCCTTGGAAGCTTCTTGCTCTCCTTAGCTCCTCACCAGTCTAATATACCCATTCATTCCCTTTAAAAGCATCAAGACAATCGCCTTCCTTGCCCCATTTAGACCTCTGCAAAAATTGTGCCTCATCCCCAAGCCCAAATTTGCCTTTCCCTATTTCAACACAAAAACTCCCAAAAAACTCAAATCGAACCCTTATACTTTATACCTAGCCTAAAATTAGCTTCTATTTCAATCATCTTGAGCCTCATCGATTATCTTTGCCGAGATTGACCTGGAGAGAGCCCTCTCCTATCCTCGTAGGGCTAGCTACGAGGCTGAGCATGGCTTGATGTGGACCTAGAACCTTGCCTTTTCAACCTGAGGCAAATCTAGGCCCTAACACCTCACATAATGGGCTGAAGTGCAGCTGGTCAAGGACTACATGGCCACTACAGCTATGAAGTTTTTGTTCGAAAACATGTTGACACAATTTGGCTGTCCGAAAATTTTAATGAGTGATCGCAAAACACATTTCCTAAATGAAACCATCAGCGCGCTCACAGAAGAGTTCCAAGTGTATCATCAGAAAAGTACATCGTACCACCAACAAGTTAATGGGACAGTAGATGCATTCAACAAAATACTAGAGACTACGCTAACCAAAGTATGTAACACGCAGCGAAACCACTGGGACCAATGCATACCTGCCATATTATGGGCATACAGGACAACGTGCTAGAAATTGATGGGACAGACACCTTTTCGGTTAGTCTATGGCACGAAAGTTGTCATGTCGATGGAATACATTGTACCTAGTCTACAAATAGTATTGCTCATGGGCACGATGGACTACAAAGCTCTAGAAGAAAGACTCGTGCAATTAGAAGAAATCGAGGAAGAATGATTTTTAGCTAGATTCCGTTAGTAGGTACAAAATCAGCGTGAAAAGGCCTGGCACGACCACCATATCAAGTTGTGCACCTTCAAGGTAAATGACTTAGTGTTGTTGTATGATAGTAAGTTTGAAAAATTTCCGAGAAAATTCAGAATGCACTGGCTAGGACCATACCTGGTTAAGGAGGTCACAGACAGAGGTGCGGTCCAACTAGTCAAACTAAATGGAGAACCCTCCCCAGAAAAAGTAAACAGTAGTCGCTTGAAACCATACACGGGTGGGCCAGTTCTCTGACTAACCGGTCGAATCATAGTCTTCACGACCCGAGGAGCTGGACAAGGGCGTGAGACTATAAACACATGCAACAGATGTCGATACCAAGGTAAGTACATAATTCGAATAGTGATGATTCAGAAGTAAGAATGCAACAGGTACAGTAGGCAGCAGCTCAGTGCGTTGTCGACATTCAGGCCAGCGGGACCAGTTGGAGGGACTCCACACCAATAGAGTGACTCGAGGGCGAGTCACAATGATTGTGTTGGGGGCTTGTTGGGCATGGAATCCCCCCACAACATGTTTTGGGGCTCAAAGCCCAAGTTTTGGTCAAATGTATTGTAAAACTCTGCGAATTGCGGGGGCAGAGTGCGAAGTATAGGTTAAGTAATAGAGTTGTCTGCCCTAAGTGGTGTAAGGTAATGTAATGTCATGTTGGCCTACCCAATAGAGCGAGGCTCTAAGTTGTAAAGAGAGAAGCTAAGAAGCGAAGGAGCAAAGATAGGGCATAGAGTAAGATTCTAAGTGTATTGGGTCATAGTAGTAGGAAGAGGCTCTATAGCTGAGTGTGCAGAGGCCTAGTAGAGTCCGCAGCTGAGTGCGCAGACCCCTGCAACTAAGTGCGCAGGGCAGTGTCAAGTCCGTAACCTTAAATGAAGAATAATAAAGAGAAGTTGATTCCAAATTTGGTGCATCTGCTTGTGTATTGCATTCTTTACATTTATATTGTTTTGTTTATCACGCACTCTTATATGATTGTTGGATATACTGTTAATTATCACTAGTCTTACACAAATAAATTAAGTAATCAGGTAATTACATGTTAAATAGAAAGGAACTTGGGTACAATAAGGATCGCGCCCCGAGTAGGGTTGTGCAAAGACAACATCACAAGTTGCGAGGGACTAATAGGTGTGCATAGCGACGTGCGCGCAGGGTCAAACCGTGAACCGCCAGAAGCTCATCAAACATCCCCAGGGTGGAGAAACCTAGTTCTAGCACCCTCCCATACTACTTCAGGTGAGATCTCAGTCCGCACTCTATGGACTATTGCTAAAAGGGTCAGTAGTACCGGTATTTGCTTGGCTAAATCACCTCTGAACTTGGGTCAGGCCCATACAAGCCAACAGGTGTAATGGGTTTTTTCTTGCTTGGTTGAGTTGGATTGTCAGAAGGTTTCAAAATTGAGTGGGGTGGTCTCAAGAAAAACCACAAGGCCTAGGAATCCCTTAACCAATAATGGTGGTATACATGTTAAATCCTAATTTTGAATACCCTCATTGGGCCTAGGAATCCCTTGACTGGTAATGGTGGGATACACGGTAAATCCTAGAGGGTAGAGACAAACAAATTCCTTACAATTTAGGTGGATAGATCCAAAGGCATCCATGCTTATTAGGGCCTAGTTATCCCTTGATCGATATATGGAGGGATTACGGTAAAGCTTGTAGTGTAAGTTTATTATTTGGGCCTAGGAATCCCTTGACGGGATACACGGTAAAGCTTGATTAAACCTAGTTGGTTTTGTTATGACTCCCACATTCATGCTTAGAATATGGCACGGGGGTGATTGGCTGAAAGAAAGATTTAGTTCAGCCCAATCTATGGTCAGGTGGTACGTGGACGTCCCTAACTTGGTTGGATTTTTCATATTTTAATAAGAGCTATTTTCCTCTTGTGTTTTATGTGTAAATGTACTTGCTATTATGTGGATTTAATGGTCATTCTATTGTTATTATTATGCTGGTTATAAGCATGATTTTATGACAGATATTAGTCATGGGTATTATCATGTTTTGATTAGAAACGTTAACGCATGTATGACCTCAGATATGATAATGTAGCTATTATGAGGAGGCATCAGTCCTTCTTGATGATTCTCAAATAAGTATGAGACCCTTATGTTCAGATATGTTGTTATGACTTGTAGAACACATGTTCATGAAATGTTTGATGGAATGTATGTCATGGCTCGTAGGGTTCAAGTCAAGTCCTTGTTCAATTTCTTGTGTTAGTAGCCTTTTTTCAATGATATTTATCATTTCTAGAAGTTTCATGAAGTTTTGGGCAGAGGCCTGAGTCTTAGCCCTAAAAAAGTGGCTTAGAATCTGGGGTCTCTAGCACAGAACAACCTTAGAAAGACTACAGTCGCATGGATGGCTTTTCATGGGAGCGACTGGAGGGTTTTAGTCACTTAGAGGGCTTGTCATGGGAGTGACTGGGGGTCTAGTTCAGTGAAAAGATAAGTTGACACAGGGGTTGGGAACCTAGAGTGACTAGTTAGCTCTTGGGGGTCCTATAACAACTACAGAAGGTCTGTAAAGTATTGGTATGTTGGTTCAACTTCCTTAAGGTGATCTAGGAGGTCGAAACATATCATAGTAACTCTTCATCACATGTTTACCCAAAGTTCATAGATTTTTCATCGGATTACCATTAGCATTTACATATCGGATTGAGTATGATGAGCCTTGGTCACTTAAAGAAGTCATTGGGAAGTTGAAGCATTATTATGAGCAATCAAAGCATAAGTAAAAAGCTCAGCAAGGTTGGAAATGGAAAGACAAGACTAAAGGTAAATGGCAATTGAAAATAACAAGGCATCAGGATACAGGTGAGAAAGAGAATGTTGTTCCTTACAAGAAGTTTAATGTAGTTGGATAGGTACATGTGTCAGATCCAATAGGACAATAGAATAAAGGTGATGGTAAGGGAAAGTTGCAGTGTTGGATATGTGGTAAGGAGCATCTCAAGAGGGATTTTCCATAGTATCAGGGTGGTAGGCCTTAGATTTATAGTGCACAAGAAGCGTAGATAGTTGGGGATGTTGGGCGGAGCATTCCATGGATCTATGCAACATTGGATAACAGACAGGTGGATCACCAGGCATCTATTATCGAGATGGATGGTAACCTTTGTGATCAAGTTCTCTCTATTTTGATTGACCCTCGATCTAATTATAGTTATGTTAACCCTGACCTAGTGGATAAGTGTGGCTTCAATAGAGAAGTGCAAGAAAAAATATTGGTTAGTACAGTTGGCTATAGGTACAAACAAAATATTAAATCATTGGGTAAGAGATTGTACATTTGAGTTGAATGGTATACCTACATCAGTGCATTTTAATGTACTTCCATCGGGATCATATAGTATGCTTTTGGGTATGGACTAGTTGTATCTTCATAGGACCAAAGTGGATTGTTGTGACAAGGCCATTGAATGTTTGGATGACCATGGAGAATAGAGAATCTTGCTAGGTAAGAAGAAGGATACATCAGTTAGAATGGTTATAGCTATGCAAGAAAAGAATAGACACAGGAAAGGGTGTGTGTTGTTCCTAGTGCATGTTTCTAGCGATAAAGGTAAGGATGTCAAAGATGCCAAGGTATTGAGCAGGTACCCAGTTTTACAGCAGTTTCAGGATGATTTCCTGTACATATTTCAATGCTTCCACCTCACAGGGAAGTGGAATTTTCCATTGAGTTGGTACCATGGGCAACACTAACATCAAAGGCACCTTACAATATGAGCACACTAGAGTTGGTAGAACTGAAGTTGTAGTTGAAGGAAATGCTTGAAATAGGGTACATTAGGCCAAGTGTATCACCTTGGGGTGCACCAATATTGTTTGTAAAGAAGAAGTATGGTACTCTTAGGTTATGCATTGATTATAGGAAGTTGAATAAGGTAACCATCAAGAACTGGTATCTGTTGTCGAGGATTGATGACTTGTTTGATCAGCTGAAGGCAGAAACAATGTTCTTGAATACTGATTTGAGATTCAGATATCATCAGGTACGCATCAAAGAAGAGGATATTTACAAGACTGCTTTCGAGACCACGTATGGCCATTATGAGTTTGTTGTAGTTCCATTTGGTTTGACTAATGCTCCAGCTACTTTTATGTGTTTGATGAATGTGTGTTGCATCCTTATCTAGACAAGTTTTTCATTGTATTCACCGATGATATATTGATATATGCTAAGAATGAGGAAGAACATTTCAAACACTTGGCAACAGTATTGAGATTGCTAAGAGAGCATCAGTTGTATTCTAATATTAGTAAACATAGTTTCTTTCAGACAAAGGTACATTACTTGGGGCATTTGGTCTCTGAGGAATGTATTGTAGAGGATTCGGAAAAGATAAAGAGTTATCATCAAATGGGTAGCTCCTAGGAATGTGGATGAAGTAAGGTCATTTATGGGCTTAGAAAGGTACTATAGGAGGTTAATTAGGAACTTCTCTCAGATTTCCTATATTATTACATCATTGCAGAGGAAAGGTAACAACTTTGAATGGACAGAGGAAGGTGCAACCAGTTTTGAGAAGTTGAAGTTTTTGTTGACAAATGCTCCAGTGTTAAATATTGTAGGTCCAGACAAAGAGTTTGTGGTATGCACATATGCTTTCAAGAGAGGACTTGATGGAGTCTTGATGCAAGAAGGATAGGTAGTGTGCTTGAGTCACGGAATGTGAATGAGCATAAGCATTATTATCTGACACATGAACTTGAGTTGGCAATGATCGTCCATGCACTGAAGATGTGGATACACTATCTTCTTGGCTGGAGGTCCATATTGATGAGTGATCACAATGTATTGAGATACTTTTTTGACCAACCAAATCTGAATTCCAGGTAAGCCAAATGTTTCTCCATGGTCGGCGAGTTTGATTTCAAGAATAGGCACATTAAGGGAAAGGAAAATAGGGTTGCGAATGATCTTAGCATAAGGGTGTCGATGAATCATATAAAAGTTATGAGTTCTTATGGGACATATTTATAGGGTTTGATCTTGTAGGCAGAACATCAGGATGATAGTTATAGGGATCTTATGCATAGGTTATAACAGGGTACAGGTGATCAAGATGTGGACTATCATCTCACAGTGGATGGTTTGGTCAGATTTAGGGACAGGATATATGTGCCAGACAAAAGCAAGATCAAGAAGCTTATCGTGAGGGAATTTCATGCTAAGACATATTCAGGTCACCCAAAATATCATAAGACATTGACAACAGTAAAGAAGTTCTATTATTGGCCAAATCTGAAGAAGGAAGTAGCGGAATTTGTGCCTAGATGTTTAGATTGTCAATAGGTAAAAGCAAAATGTAAACATCCATGCATTTTACTACAACTGATTTCAATTCCAAAGTGGAAATGGGAGGTCATTTCAATGGATTTCATTACAAGTTTTCTGAGGACATCCAAACAGCATGATTCCATCATGGTTATGGTTGACGGTTTGACAATGGTAGAACACTTCATTCTGGTGAAGTCTACTTATTTAACTAATGATGTAGCACAGGTCTTCATCAAAGATAATGTGAGATTGCATGGTGTTCCAAAGAATATTGTATTAGAAAGGGATACTAAGTTCACTTCCAGGTTCTAGAAATAGTTATCTATAGGTTTGGGTACAGAGTTGGCCTGCAGTATAACTTATCATTCGTAAATTGAGAGGGTCAACACAATTTTGGAGGACATGTTGAGGATGTATGTGATGCATCAACAATGGAAGTGGGAAGAGTATCTTCCACTGGTGGAGTTTTCTTACAACATTGGGTATCAGGAGTCTATGATGATGAGTCTATTTGAGGAACTCTATGAGCAGAGTTGTAATACTGCCATAAGTTGGAGTGATCCATTGAACATGGTATTAATAGGACTAGACATGTTGAAAGAGATGGAACAAGAAATGCAGGTAATAAAGAATAATTTAAAGACAAGAAATGCCGGTAATAAAGAATAATTTAAAGACAAGAAATGTAGGTAATAAAGAAGAATTTAAAGACAACACAGGATAGATAGAAGAGTTATGCAGAGCAGCACAGGGTGTTTAGGGAGTTTCAGGTTGGGGAACAGGTGTACTTGCACATCAAGCCCAAGAAGAGTTCCTTGAGGATTAGATCATGTGCCAAACTTGAAACTCGGTATTGTGGACCTTTCAATATTCTTGTGATGATTGGACCAATAGCCTATCAACCTACACTGCCTCCGAAAATGAAATTTTTTGATGTTTTCCATGTGTCATTGCTTAAGAAGTATGTTAAATATGTTGATCATGTGTTTGAATGGACAGTATTGTAGGTGGAGACAGAAGGATAATTCTATCTAGAACCTCAGCGTATTTTGCATAGAAATGTGTTCATGCTCGAGAACCAAGCAATTGAGTAGGTTAAAGTGTAGTGGAAGCAATTTGGGCCTGATGGAGCTACATGGGAGATGGATGATCAAATGCAGGCTATGTATCCTTCTCTATTTTCTAGTTGAGCAGATGTCTTTTGGTATATGTTTTGGTGTGGCATTTTGGTATGTATATATGTATATGGATGTAAATATTGCCATGAGTTATGTTATAAATCTCCAATAAGCGGTATGGTTTTCATGTCGTTATGTTTGTCAGGTTGGTTTTATTTTCAGCATATTGATCGTTGTAAATACTACATTGAGCTAATTTATAAAACTCCATGGGCAGTATGTTTTCTCTTTTAGTAGTTTTACTGGTTGTAGGTATCATTGAACACCGAGGAAGGTACTCCCCCAAGGTGGAGGGTTTTGTAAAAACCCTAGTCAAAAATCCATGTAATAAAGTTAATAAAGGAAAAATAATAACCAAGGTCATGGGAAATGTAATACAAGTTGAATGTTGGAAAAAAAAAATCCTAGTGTGGGTGTTCACTTGGTTTATTATGGCTAAGAAAATTGGCAAAGGCAATGGAAAAGGATTTGGAAAGACAAAGAGGTATTATTTGGCATTTAGTTATGAAAATAATTAAAAATATGAGAAAATGAAGGTGAAAGGTCACAGGTTGCATGTGATATGTGAGGAGGAAAATGAAGGAAAATAATATAAATTAAATAAAATAGAGGCCTCATTGATAAAAAGGCTTATGAGGATCAGTTCACAACCTTTTTGTCAGTTCAGTTTTGGAGCTCTCTCTCTCTTCTCTCTAGTCTCTCATACTCTTATACACTTAGAGTATTATTGGAGCACTCTAGGATTGGAGGAAGGAAGGCAAAGGAAGGACAAGACAAAGGGAAGCAAAGATTAAGAAAGGAAGAGCGTGATCAAGTGGCTACAGTGGGATTACTTGCAGGTATTGAGTTGCATGTATGATTTCCTTGCTAGATTTTTCATGCATGGTATATGCATGTGTTTTTGTGGTTTTATTATTGTCATTGGCATGGATTTTTTTAGGTGTGACAATGGTTTTCAGCCTTGCCTTTCCATTTCCAAATAGCCATGGTGTGATGGGGTTTTTCTTACTTGGTTGATTTAGATTTCCGGATGGTTCCGAAACTGAGTGCGGTGGTCTCAGGAAAAATAACAAGGCCTAGGAATCCCTTGACCAGTAATGGTGGAATACACGGTAAAGCCTAATTGTGAATACCCTCATTGGGCCTAGGAATCCCTTGATCGGTAATGGCGGGATATGCGGTAAATCCTATAGGAAAGAGACAAAAAAATTCCTCAGCTTTTAGGTGGATAGATTCGGACGTATCCATGCGTGTTTAGGCCTAGTTTTCCCTTGATCGGTAATGGGATTGTCGTAAGGCCTGCAGTGTATGTTTATTGTTTGGGCCTAGGAATCCCTTGGCAAGATACATGTTAAAGCCTGAGGAAGTGTGGTTGGTTTTGTTGTGAGTCCCACATTCATGCTTGGAATATGGCACTAGGGTGATTGGTTGAAAGAAATATTTGGTTCAACCCAATCTATGGTCGGGTGGTACATGCAAGTCCTTGACTTGGTTGAATTTTGTATATGTTAATAATATGTATTTTCCTCTTTTTTTTTATGTGTAAATGTAATTTTTATTATGTGGCTTTAATGGTTGCTCTATTGTTATTATTTTTTCAATTATAAGCATGGTTTTATGATAGATCTTAGTCATGGTCCTTTTCATGGTTTGATTAGTAAATGAAATGCTAATGCATATATGATGTAACACCCTCCTCCTACATCTACCCGAGCAACTGGCTAGCAAGGGTAAACATGATAAGACTCAAGCTCCTATGTAACCTTACGGAAATTGAGTCGACAAAACAAGACCTTACGGGCCTCCATCAGGTGCTTCAAGACCCCCAAGAGATAATCTACCACTCCAGGTGCCCAACCCCTGAGTTAACCTAGCATTTCAATGAATTAAACCAAAATTCACTCCCTTGACAAGGAATGCATGCGACTGGAATGCTATAGTTGCTCCCACAAAGCTTGCAAGGGAGAGACTACATTCTCTTTCAGCCAGTTTTATGCCAGAGACTGCAAGATTTAAGCCAATTTTTCAAGGCTAGTCTCCAAACCAATGCCTAAAACTTGATGAGACTTTCCAAGACAATAGATGACACCAAGGAAAATCCTCTAACACAAAAATTGATCAAGGGCTTGACATAACCAAGTCTAACCATGACATACATTTTGTCAAACACTTAGTAAATATGCAACCTACAAGTGTAAATAACATATCTAAGCACAAAGGTCCAATACTTATATGAGATTCACCATGAAGCATTGTTTCCTTATGACTTTAACTTCCATTCCATCCATTAGGTCATAGATACATTGTCCATTCATTTACAAGTAAAAACATGAGATAACCATTACATGAACCAGTCATATAACCATTCTTATAAACATCATTAAGCCATGTAAATATCAGAGATATGGCAGCCATCAAATCCACATATAAATAAATTAAAAAGTAAGATGTATTAGCTTTCGTAATCATAGGAAAATCTAACCAGATTTGGTACTTATATGTACCACCCAACCATAGACATGGTTGAACCAAATCTTTCTTTCAGCCAGTCACCCCTATGCCATATTCCAAGCATGAATGTGAGATCTCATAGAGCAACCAAGGAAATCTAGAGGTTAAACCACCTCCATCCTCATCAAACCATGATCACACCAAAACCGGTGCTTCGATCACAACCAAACTGAACTTGGAATGCCATCCAAAATCCATCACTATTGTTGAGGAATTTATTGTCTCCTTGTCTCTCAGGCTTTACCACAATCCAAACTTGAATCGCTACACCCTAAGCCGAGACCAAACTCTCAAGCTTTACTACAATACAAAACCCAAATCACTAGGCCCTAAACTGAGACTTCTCCCTTAGGTTTTATCATGTATCCTACCAAAACCAGTTAGGGGATTCCTAGGAATTTGGGAATGAACCTTGATACCAACTCCACCCCAGATTCTGAAATCCATCCGGAAAACCAAAACTTAAAACCGAAATAAACATCCCAACACCATGGCATCTAAAAAAAGGTAATGCTAGGCTGAAAACCACTGTCATAACTCCGCAAAACCATGCCACCAACAACAAGAGAACCATAAACCAAGATGCAAAGCCATGCATTGCCAAACCAGCTAGGAAATCACACATGCAAAAGGTTACCTACAAGTATTCTTGCAGAAGCTTCTTGATCCTTATCTTCTTCCTTGATACTTGATTTCCTTACCTTTCCTTTCCTTTCCTTGATCCAAAATTAGAGTGCTACAACAAAAATCTAAGTGACCAAGAGTGAGAGAGAGCGAGAGAATAATGAGAGAGCTCCAAACTTGAAATGACCAAGCCTAACACTAACTAAGAAACTTAACACTAAAAAAGCTTTCCAATTGATCTTGAGAAGCCTTTTTATCAATGAGGCCTCTATTTTCTTCATTTTCCATTATTTTCCTTCAATTTCCTCCTCACATGCAACATGTGACCTTTCACCTTCCTTTTCTCCTAATTTCCATTATTTTCATAAGTAAATGTGCCAAAAATTCCTTTTTTCCTTTTAATGTTTTTGCCTTTGCCTTTTCCTTTGTCAATTTCCTTAGCCATAATAAACCAAAATGAACACCCACACCAGGATGTCCTGCCCAACATTCAACTTGGAGTAAGTGGCCCTTACCTGTGGTCTTGTTATGCCTTTATTAATTATTATTACATGGAATTTTTCACCGAGGCTATTACAGAACCCTCCTCCATGGGGAACACTGTCCTTGGTGTTAAACCACACCATGACCTCAGCAAAACCACTAAAAACAAACATACTACACATGGAGATTTATAACTCAGCTTGTTGCAGTATTTACAATGAAAAACTTGCTCAAAAGAAGAACAACATGACAACATGACAAGATAACAACCATACCTCTTATTAGATCTTTATAACATGGCTCATTACAATATTTACAATAACCACATATACACATATGTACATTTGCTAAACCAGAAAATGAGGGATACGATGCCCGTATCAATCAACAAGGGAATGACCAGGTCACACCTCCACCCTCAAAATAATACCAGGATTCGCCTACTTCCCAAGAAGTTTAGAATCCACTACAAAGTCAAATGTTCATCCAATGTCCAATGCTATAATCCAGTGCCACTTGTCCCCTCCATGAACAGTGTCAACTCATTGTTCCAGGGCACACTCCCAATGTGCATATTATTTCATCTGGTAATGCTAATTACCAAAACAAATATATATGTGACCTTCCCTTCTCTGCTACATAGTCCCTTAGGAAATCCATTCAACCCCTTCCGTGTAGTCACTCACCTTCCAAGTTCCCAGAATGATCCATCCCTTGGAAAGGCTCCCTCACATCAAAAGATACAAAACCAAGGCATATCCCTACCTCAAAACCATCATACCAGTTGTTGTAACATGCATTTTTGTTGCTTGCAGTATTCATTTTTCATTCAAGAACTTGAAAATATTTCAAAAAATAGATAAAAGCAAGAAGTAGAAGTGATAATGGTATATCGGAAATTGCTAAAGGAACAAGTAAGAATTAAAGAATCGGCCCTAGTATAGCCAAGGATCAAACCAAATCATAATATATATATAATTATATATATATATATATATATATATTATATATATATATGTTTGCGATGCGATTAAATTGCAGTTGCAAATCATAGTGGGAAGCTATGACATAGCACCTCAGCTTTGGCCGATTGCAGTTCGCCATGGTCGGACCCGAAATGCATATTTATTATGGTTTAAAACTCCAAAACCACAAAATGTTGAAGGAATGGCGCAAAGTCAAAGTGAGTGGACAGATGAAGAATGAACGCACAGGAAAAGTTGGATCTTGAAGATCAACGGATAAGGTCGAAGGAAATGAATGATCCAAATTAAATCATGTAGATTGGAATCAAGGAATGAACAGTGGAGATTAATCATAAGCACTAGTGGAAGAGAAATCTGAAGGTGCATTTTCACCGTCAATGGTCGAAGATCTATGGTCATTGGGCGAAAATAAGACCAGGCGTTAACTAGGACAAAGGGCGGATTTAAAGCTATAAGCGGGATTTCGGGCGAATGCAAAGTGGTAAATGGTATTTAGAGGAAAGCGCCCAAATCCATTCAATGGTTGACACATAGCACTAGAGGAGAGAGAAAAATCTCTCATTTCGGGAGGGTAACTCTTGTGCAAGTAGCCCACCTGAAATTGATATCAGCCATCGGATCTTGGGGTTGAAATCTATGGTAGAGAATGACCGGACTCGATAATATATGCATCATGTTTTAAATTTTCGGCGCATCCGTTATATCGCATATCGTTAAGTTTTATATTGATATAACATTTGAAAGGGCCGATTGCGATTTGCAGTGCAAAGTCAATGAAGTGTTGAACAAGCGGATCTGATGGATTTATGAAGCAAGATTAATTCTTTTTGAGTTTCGTATTAATGAAAGGTTTGCATTGATTTCACTGTGTAAAGAGGAAAATCAGTGCTAGAGCCGAATCTTAAGAGGGAGGTAATTAGTTATGTTTTCTTTGTATTTTGGCCAATCAAAACACCCAATACATATGTAAACCCAGGTTTACACAAGTCAAACACATTTCATTACAACTAAAACGAATTAAACAGCATTCAGGCATATACGGAGGAACTCGGCAGCAGATTAACTGAGCAAGCCAGCAGTTATTGTCTTCTAAATTCAGTTATTTTCCTATTATTTCATGTTCTTTGAGGTGTCTTTTACCCTCTGTAAAAATGTGTAATAGTTTTTTTTTTTTTTAATTCAGATAGTTAGGGAAACAATTTAGTAGTTTGACAGTTTCAGAAATCAACAACTATTTCACAAATGTATAAAAACAGGAAGATTTACAGAGAGGAGGTTCGAAATTTGGAGAACCTGGAGACTAAGCCATTGTATTCCTGATATAGTTGTTTAGTAATGAAAGAATCAGAATTTCCCATGAATTGTTGAGTATAATTTTGTAACTTCTCTGTCATGTGTCATCTTATGTTTTTTTCTTTCAAGTATAGTAATGACGTTGCGGGTCTTTATTTGCTTATGTAGATAAAGTTAAAATCCCTTAAAAGAGCACTCCTATACTTGAAGTTTTCATCTTCCTTTCTAAGTTATAGATAATAGTTTCTATTTAAGGTAGCATATTATCTTTAACTTCTTGAAGGGTCATAGATAATAGTTTCTGTGTCAAGCAGCATATTGCCTGTGATTCAGTTCTCATTTTCATAATTCTTCTAAGTGACGGATAGTAGGTTCTGTGTTAAGCAGCATATTATCTTAAACTTCTTCTTCAATCTTTCTTCATTCATCATTTATATCTAACAACAAATGGCACTCTAATATTTTATGATCACATATGTATTAAGGGTTAAAGACCAAGTTTTCCAGGTCCTTCATTTAAGAATACAACAAAAAATAAAGTGACAAATAAGTGAAAACAAACAATAATCATTGATGCCTTAAGCACAATTTATCCACAACTAGGAAATTGGTTTCTTAAGGTACAACATTAATTGGTGTCGTTGCTAAATAGAGAAGACAAGAACACTTTTCCATGGGTTTTTAAGATTTTCCTCTAGTTGCTCAATGAGGAGGAAATATTTGGCTATTTTGAATCAAAGCAATAACTCTGGCTTCAAGGAGCCCCCATACAAGATCAAACACTTCACAATAGAAGGTTCAATCTCTTTCAGATCCTAAAAATCTAGTTTCTAGGAGGGTTAGAAAGTCTAAGATCCCAATTACACCCTTCCCTACATTGTCCGCATCAGGCAGTAACTTATCCGAACATTCATCTGATAAAGAGTCGTATTTTTTGTCATCTTCATTTCAGGAACCTAACTGTCAAGAGAAATCTTTAGAGTTCATTACTTTTCATTTACCTGCTATAATTATTCAACCTAAACCAATATCCACATTACCACCTCTGCACACTCCATTTACTTATAAGTCAAGTTCTACATTTGTTGGTAATCAAAGTTCAATAAACATGGCATTACCTGCATTCTTTATGAATAAGTATGCACCTCTTCAATTACCACAACTTTTAAATCAAATTCCACAGGAATACCTCAAGATTATTCCTCATTTTACAAGGGAAGATGAAAAAACTGCAGAGAATCATGTGTCAGTATTTTGCAATTTTGCAGAAAACAAAATGTTGAACATGTAGATGTTTTTCTAAGACTTTTTGTTCAGTCCTTGGATGGAGAAGCAAGGAAATGGTTTAAAGGACTTCCCAATAATTCTATTCCTTCTTGGGAAGAGATGGAACATTTATTTATTCAGAAATGGGGAGAAAAAAGAGACCATGGGTATTCATTAACAGATTTTAATGCCATAAAGAAGAAGTCTAATGAAACTGTGGTCGAATTTGTCAGAAGGTTTAACAAATTGTATAATAATCTTCCAGTGGAGATTAAGCCTCCTCCTGCTGGTGAAAAAATAACTTTTGCAAGGGCTTTTGAATCAAATTTTGGATTCACATTAAGGGAAATAAGATCTCGAACCCTTGATCAAATCCAAACAGATGCATTAGAGATAGAAGCAAATCTGGTGGCTGCAGGAAAAGCACCAGAGACATAGCCTATCCAAGACAAGGGAAAGGCAAAGATGGAATCCTCTCAAAGTCAAGCATTGGAGGATATGTGTAATGTAATTAAAACTTTGTCGGATAAGTTAAATAAATTAGAGTTAGAAAATAAGAATTTTCATAAGCAAACACAGTATAATAAGAAATTTAATCCCCAATACAAAAGACAACCTTTGCAATTCTTGCAAAGGGAAAGGAAAGATCAAGATCAGATTCAAGCACCCTTATATATAGAAGCAGATCCTGGTGAAGAACATCCTGAAGACCAAATTTCTACGTTATATGTAGTAGATGAAGATGAACTTGGTATCAAAGGAGACGAATATGTATATGATGAAACAGATTTCCATTCATGATGAAAATGAAATTGATGAATATTGGAAACAATTCTCTGATTTTATGTAGGCTGAACTACACAAGAAATATGACTTGAGATCAAGAAATCAAGAAAATGAAAGTGAGCAGCAAGTTTCAACTTCCTCACCAAATGTGACTCCACAAGGATCTCAGCCTACAAAACAAGTAAATAAAGGAAAGCAGCAGCAAAATGAAAATGGCAAGACATAGATACTTCAAGGTGAGTCTTCTCGAGATTAAGTTGAAAAAATTCCTTTGGAGAAACTTGTTTTAATTCCTCAAGTAATTCCAGTCATGAAGAAAGGTGAAGATGAGAATGAAAGGACTGCTAAATAGGGTCACTTGTTTAGTCTTTCTAAGGAGTTGGAAAAGGTAAGAATACAAGTTCCCCTTATAGAGTTGGCAAAAACACCTATTTATCAAAAGGAGATTTCTGAGTTTTTTAATTTAAAAGAAAACGAGAGTATAAATGATACTGTAAATTTGCAAGAAGATAAACCAGTGGTGGTTTTTGGTCCACATGTAGAGGAAGTAGATTCTTCAATACCTCCTTTTTATATTTCCTTATTGGTCCATGATTTCCTCCTACATAATTGTATATTTGATTCGGGAGCTTCACATAATCTTATGCCTTTCTCAGTGATGAAGCAACTAAATCTACAAGTTACCAAACCTTATATGGAATTGTATTCTTTTGATTCAAACAAAGTCCAATGTCTGGGGGTTATTAAGGATCTGGCAGTGCCACTAGCCCAAATTCCAACTAGAAGATTGGTCATGGATGCAGTAGTAGCAGGTATTCCTGCTAGATTTGGAATGCTTCTATCTAGGTCCTAGGCGGCTAAATTGGAACTAGATTTTACATATGTTGTTATACCGATTTTTGGTGGGGGAGAAACGAGATTGTACAGAGAAACTAGATTTGTAAAAACAATTACAAAAAATGGAGCAAGTAATTCACCTGTATATAGCCAAGAGAAGGATGATTTTGCTTGTTTCACACTGCATGATAATGCAAAGCTGCTTGAAGACATTTAGAAGTAGCTTGCTTCAGCCAATGTAATTACAAAGCTGCAAACTGGAGGAGTGTGGAAATGCTTCTTTGATGGAGCTTATTCTAAGGAAGGAACAGGTGTTGGTTTTCTTCTAATTGCACCTAGAGGTAATATGTTCCCTTTTTCCTTTAAATTAGAGTTCGAGGCAACAAACAATGTGGCAGAATATGAGTCCTTGATTATTGCTTTACAAATAGATAAACAGATGGGAGTTAAGTCAATTTTTGCTTTTGGAGATTCAAAGCTGATTATTAAGCAAATAAAAGATCACTACCAAACAAAGCACCCTAGGCTTAGAGCATACATAAATGAGGTATGGGATTTGATTGAGAAATTTTTTGAATTTTTTAACATTCAGTTGATTCCAAGAGATGAGAATAGATTAGCAAATTCATTGGTTGTGGCTGCTAGTACTTTCAAGCCTCCTATTAATCCAAGACTAAGATATGAGATAGAGATGAGACACAAACCCTCTATTCCTGATAATGTTAAGGATTGGCAAGTTTTTGAGGATGATCAGAAAATTAAGGAGTTTTTTACTATGGTTGAAGAGTTTTAGGGCACAAAAATTGATCAGGATGAAGAAGAGACAAGAGAAATTGTAGAAATCAATGGTTTAAAAGAGTCAATAGCAAATTAGAAGATCTTTCAATTGAAAGATAATATTCTGCCAAAGGGACTTGTTCCTCTTGAAAGGCTTTTTAATTCCAATGATGTCGCTATTGACTCAGGGAAAATTTGACAAGATGAACATATTCAGGATCACAACATTGGAACTCAGGAGAATCCCAGGTTAGTAAAATTATACGGTGGAGTTTCACCTAATTTTCAAGAGAGATATATTAAACTTTTCAAGAATTATGTTGATGTCTTTGCATGGTCCTATGAAGATCTCAAAACCTATGATGTAAATATTATTCAGCACAAGATTCCTTTGAAGGAGGGAATTAAACCCTACAAACATAAGCTTAGGTAGATAAATCCTCTGCTTCTACCATCAATTGAAAAGGAGGTCAAGAAGTTGCTTGGTGCCAAAATAATAGTTTCACTCAGGTATTCTGATTGGGTGGCTAATTTAGTGCCTGTTAGAAAGAAAAATGGAGAAATAAGGTTATGTGTCGATTTCAGAAATCTCAACAAGGCTTCTTTGAAAGATAATTATCCATTGCCTAAAATGGATCATGTGCTGCAAAAGGTAATGTCATCTTTTAGAATGTCAATGCTAGATGGATTTTCTGGTTATAAGCAGGTGGTTGTGGATAATGAGGATCAGAAGAAAATGGTGTTCACAACTCCCTGGGGAACCTTTATGTATGCCAGAATGCCTTTTAGATTGATGAATGCAAGTGCTACATTTCAAAGGGCTATGGACATTGCTTTTGTTGGAAATAAGTTTGTAGTAATATATTTGGATGATATTACTGTTTTCTCAAAGTCTGATGAAGAACATTTGGACCATTTGAAAAAGACTTTTGATAAATGTAGAATATTTGGACTTTCCTTCAATCCCAAGAAATCTATTTTTGCTCTGAAAGAAGGAAAATTATTAGGGCACATTGTTTCCAGAGATGGAGTGAATATAGATTCGACCAGAGTACAAGTTGTGCAAAAAATACCATTGCCTAGGAGTAAAAAGGATATTCAAAAGTTTTTGGGAAAGATAAACTTCCATGAGAATATTTGTATCCAACTATGCAGAAATTATAAAAGAAATTACTAATATGCTAAAGAAGGAGAATAAAGTGAATTGGACCAAAGAAGCTAGAGAATCATTTTCCAGGATTAAAGAGGCATTACAAGCATCTGTAGGTTTTAACCCCGTACAGTAATTACCTGCATACGAATTCTAAATCACAGGAAAAATAAAAATGCGAGAGCATAACACATAAAACACATATACACAGAGATTTCCCACTGGATCTCAAAACCGAGACTACCAGCTTGATTTTTCATTATATTCCTTTCAATGTTACAATACATATTTATACATGCGAAGCATCCAATACCATGGACCGAAAACCATCGCGTCCAAAACCATGGACCGAAAACTATAGTAGGTTCGCCCAACCTAATATAGGGTCCAATTTTTTTTTTCTCGGGGCGCTGCCCCGAACCCTGTAGAGG